>JAYMTH010000971.1:0-16875 GCA_036897465.1 Pelargonium australe | reverse complement strand
CAATAGGATTATGGAAAAGCCTATTAAGAGATGAGAAAGGGAATCAGATAGCAGTGGCATTTAACCTCTCCCTCATTAATATTCTCATTACTACCAACATTAATCTCCTCTGGCCGAGAACCCAAAATCACAACCTGCTGGTGACAACCCATTGAATGCATCTCAAATGCATCAATTGTCAAGAAATTAAAAACCTGACAAATGGGTTCAAGAACCTAACAATAGATACTTAGTAGAATAATAACAAAAAAAATCCAAAACAACAATCATAGCATGTCACAACAATAATATTCTCAAGTAATGACAAAGATTCATCATGCAGTAAACAAAGTAAAATGAAACGGTTTGAGGATCCATAAAACATACATTAATTGTACTTGTAAAAGGACCTAAATCCAAACATCCAATAAAACCTGGGCAAACAACACCCACTAAAGACACAGTTTAGAACTAGAGAACAGCTGAAATAAGAACAAAGACAAAAATCAGAGACAAGGAAATGCAACTCGATGCATACCGACAATGAGGAGATGATTGGTTTAAAGCTTGTCTTCAAAGTCGGAGAGTGGTGTCATCTGCTCCTTCAAACCCTTCCTCTTCCTGATGTCAGCAACAAGAATTGATGCTTGTGAGCCAGCTTCCAAAGGATCCGCTGCCATCATGTCCCAGTGATCAAACACACACTGAGGGAAAGCCTGGCCAGATGTTGCGGCACGAAGAGTTTCAGAGAATCCAAAAGACGAGATGACGGGCAGGTAGGCCTTGATGTTGTAGAGTGGAGTACCTGGCCTCTGCATTTCCTCGAAGACGTGACCACGTTTCTGATTCAGGACACTGTAGATACCACCAAGAGCCTGCTCAGGAGCTTGAATCTCGACAAGGTAGACAGGCTCAAGGAGTCTAGGCTTGGCTGTGAGCTGGGAGGCATAGATGACCCTCCTGGCTGTTGGGATGACCTGACCACCACCTCTGTGGATAGCATCAGCGTGAAGAACAACATCACAGACTTCAAAGCAAATACCTCTCATGTTCTCCTCAGCCAAAGCACCTTCCTTGGAAGCCCACTGGAAACCAGCAACAACAGAATCCTTGATTTCATTAAGGTACTGGACTCCCTTACACATGTCAACAACCATGTTAGGACCAGTAGTCTCAGGGCCAAAGCACCAAATCTTCTTGGCAAGATCCTTGTCCCAACCAAATTCCTCGGACAAGATCTTGGAGCGAACTTTAGGGTCATCTCTTGGGCCAATACGACCATCATCAATGGCCTCTGGGAGACCTTCCTCCAAAGGTCGGGCTTCCATGTAAAGACGGTTGTGCTTGTTGGGGGACTTGCTCATAACTGTACGGGAGGACTTCTCAAGGACAGTCTCACGGAAGGCAACCACAGGATCTGATCTGATGATAGGAGCACCTCCCATGAAATCGTCCACTAAATCCTTCAAACAGATCTCAAGATGAAGCTCTCCGGCACCAGCAATGATGTGCTCCCCAGATTCCTCAATAGTACAGACAACCATAGGATCAGACTTGGCCAAACGTTTCAGACCTTCCACAAGCTTGGGAAGATCAGAGGCAACCTTGCACTGCACAGCAACACGCACAACAGGTGACACAGAAAACTTCATGGCACGGATTGGATGGGCATCAACTTCCTTCTCATTAGTCAACGTAGCATTCTTGGTGATATATTGATCCAACCCAACCAAAGCAACAGTGTTACCACAGGGCACATCTTCAACAGTCTCCTGTTTCTTTCCCATCCAGATGACAGTTCTCTGGACACTCTTCACATATAAATCCTTCTTCTCTCCAGGAACAAAGTTGGGACCCATGATTCTGACCTTCATACCAGTTGCGATCTTGCCAGCAAAAACACGACCAAAGGCAAAGAATCTACCCTTGTCGGAGGCTGGAATCATCTTAGAGACATAGAGCATCAGAGGACCATCAGGGTCACAGTTCCTAATAGCATTAGCATACTGATCATCAAGAGGACCCTCATACAAGTTCTCAACACGGTACCTCTGGGCAGTAGATGGGGATGGCAGATGAAAGATCATCATCTCTAGAAGGGCAGTACTGGCAGGAAGCCAATTCTGCATGACACGCTTCATCAGCGCCTTGCCCATCAGCTCCTTTTCATCACTCTTCATTGTAATCCCAAGCTTTTTCAACATGGGCCAGAGCTTATCCTTCTGATCATTCATACAAGTGGTGATAATCTGCTTGATGGGTTCGTAACAGAACTGAACGAATCCACGCTTGCAGGAAGCAGAACCGGTATTCTTGCTGGTCCATTTCTTGGTAGCAGGATCAAAGAAATTTTCACCCCAGAGACGCTCCATCATCTTAGACTCGTCAACACCAAACTTGGAGGCATACATCTTGGCGAAGTTGGTCAATGTAAAAGCCCAACCGTGCAAACCAGCTGAGAACGCAACTGTTCCTTTCTCAGGATAAACCTGAACATCACCAAGTAGAGGATCTTCATATGTGGCCATGATGACATTGGCATTCTCAATAACCCTAGAAAAACTTTGGTATGCCTCCTCCCCATCAACCTGGAGCTCGAGGAAGCACCTGTCCATCTTGTTAACAGTCAAAACAGGCCTGATCCTCTCTCCAAGAGCCTGACGGAGCACAGTCTCTGTTTGCACACAGACACCCTCAATACAATCGACCACCACAAGGGCACCATCAGTGATACGAAGAGCAGCTGTGACTTCAGATGAAAAGTCAACGTGTCCAGGAGAATCAATGAGATTGATCAGGTACTCATTCCCATTTCGTTCTCCCTTGTAGCTCGCTAGGGACTCAGGGGTCATTTCATAGTACAGGGAGATACCAGTGGACTTAATTGTGATACCACGCTCTGCCTCATCGGCACGAGTATCTGTCATACGGACATCACCAGCAACTTCTTGGGCAATAATACCAGCAGCAGCCACAAGTGAATCAGTAAGAGTTGATTTTCCTGCAATGACAAAGAATCATAGCATTAGGAATTGGATCAACAAATTAAATAGAATATGTTAAGAAAAACAACTGCTCCATGCATATTTTATGGAAAAGAAAAAATTTTAAAGTAAAGGAAACAGTGAGATTATCTTGAGAGGTAGAGGATGATAACACAAAATAAACATATTGCAACTTGGTGAGATCCCAATGAAACGGAGTATAAGTCATATCGCAGATGTACATATTAACAATGAAAGGCAAGATAAACAAAAGAAATCATACCATGGTCAACATGAGCAATAACAGACATGTTCCTAATATTGTGCTTGTAGTCCATGATTCTTCTCAACTCTTCAGCTGTGAACTTCACCTGCACAGTTCAAGCAATATTGTCCAGTAAGTACAGGAACAGATATGTGGAAAAAAAAGTAATTGAGCACAATTATTAGACAAACTAAAAATATTCTTACCATCTTTGCTAGTCTTGATAGTCACTAACAGCCACAAGTTTTCCTCCAAGAAAAGAAGTAAGAGCTGCCAATAAAATGATCAAATGGTAAGAGCAGATGAAATAGTGGATTCACAAATCCCATTCAATGAATTATTTAACAGTTGTTAAATTTAGAGTAAAGGTTCAAAACAACATACATTTAAAACAAATCACAAAAACAAAAGTATACAATCAAATAATTAAACCTATCATATATTTCCTAAGCCAAAAGTAACAGATGAACTCTCAGATTCAACAGTATGACAAACACAAATATCTAATCTCACTAAATCAAAATCAATAAAAGATTAACACTTCTATATCGAAATAATTGTGTAATACACTCTAAGATTAAACAGTATGACAAGTACAAAACTGATTAGTATACGAAACGAGTAAAAAATAATACATCAGTACATATAGAATCTTCTAAGGTAACAAACCGAGAAGAAACTGATCAGCACAGATACAAAGCAGCAATTTCTAAACTCAGATCAGATTAAACACAAATTAAGCAGATTTTCATATAAACTCCACCATAAACATGCTACAAACAACCACAAAAGTGAAATCAACAGATCAAAAGAAGCTCACAGTGCAAAAATGAAGAACACCAGGTAAAAGAAGCTAAAATAGTTTTGGAAACGGATGTTACAATCGGTGAAATCAACAGATCTACTATAACCAGACAGATTAAAGCACAAAACAATCAAGAATCGAAGAAATATAGGAAGATAAAAGGATCGAAGAGCACGAACCTGAGGGAGGAGAAGGTGCGGCTAGCGATGAGAGAAAGTGAAGAGTAAGGCGTCAGTCTACAAATATAAGGGTTTGAGAGAAGATGCTTGAGGGTATATGCGGCTGAGGTAGCGTTTGGTGAAGCTAGGGTTTTGCTTTTGGGTTGGGCTCTGTATGGGCCCAAAAGCCCAATTCGTTTACTTTCTATGGACAAATTTGTCCCTACTAATTATATCTGACAATGTGTCACATGTATAAACGAGTCGGCTTAAAAAAAATTTTGAGTTCTTATTAAATTACTTTTCGTGGACACAAATCTAATTCATTTTTGAGCAGGTTAACACAACACAATGTGGCCTACGCGTTTGAATATTTAAATTAAAAATTATTCGATCCACCCTAATATGTTTGAATAACTTTATTAACTTATCAATAAAATTATAACGCCCCGTTACATTCCAAATCATTACTACGAGCCTTTCAAGAAAACCATTATTGTGACTAAGTATTGAAAAGAGTTTCATTTGAAAACAACGGGCCATTCTCTACAAATATCTTCAATATAGTTTCATTATTTATATAGAATTATTTATGTTCCACTAAATCATATCTTATAGGGTTTTGCAAACGTGGAATCAAGTCATTCCCATCTAAAGTCTAATAAGTTGAATTAGTTCAAATCAATAGGAAAAATTTGGGATAATACGAATAGTTTAAGGATCAAATTAAAATACACAAAACAGCTACCAATTCGGGAAAAAAATTAAGGACTAAAATGGAACATTTTCTCCTCCAAATCGCTGTCACTCATAACCATAAAACTCTTGCATTCAGTGTGATTGCACAGCTCGCGTCATGGTAGCAAGTAGCAACTACATTTAGGCAAACCCGAATTCACTAAGTCACCGAACTTTATAATATCCTTGAAAACTCATGTTTCAAAGTAAATGCAATGTCCTGTCATTTTATTCTCAATCTTGCAACTCAATTCACTACAACAGTTTGTTCAATGCGACGCTTTCTTTTGTTATACATATGTAGAGTACATTTTACGACAGTTATCTCAAGAGAAGTATTCACGAGTGTTCGAATAGTGGAATTTTCTTTATTCTTCGAGTTGCCGCTAAGTGCGTCCATATTTGTGTAATGTGTATCCTATCTTTCCGGTTCCTGGCACCTCATGTATCTATTTGTAAGCACGCGAAGAATCACCTGTCAGACGTCATAAATATGCTGTTGTATGCATGAGGCCTAGTCTGCATCCGGTTTTACTTCTTGTCCCACTTGGAGCCAAGGCTCTGATCCCGGCAACACTTTAGGGTCAATTTCATATCTCAGCAGTATCCCGAACAATATCTTTCCCTGCTTCGGGGAAAAGTTCAGTTTAGTGCAGCAAAAGTAAAATAAATCCAAAATTCGAAATATTTGAAAGAAGGCTAGTTTAGCCGACCTTTGTTCTCCTGTAAGACGCTAAAGTAGCTAAAGGTTCACTCGTTTTCGATACTTGCCCGGCTTGATGGGAAAAATTGATCATTTGACAACGATTGCATCCACCCAAAGACTGGAGAAGCGTAAAAGTGTGTCAATAACAAGAGAGAAACGAAAGATTTTTCGTAGAAAATATTTATGAATAAAAACTCAAGGAACGCACGCATGAAGTATACAATAGAAATAAGCCCTAAGAAAATAAACAAATTATGATGTACAGAACTCATGAAAACTATTCTCACAAAGGGAACTAAAAAGACTCCCCCACATAAGCAATAAAATGCATCTTATTGACTACAAGAGGAAATGTATGTTACACTATGACATCGTTAAGTTTGGAAAGCCGAATATTTAAATTTGTAAGTAATAGTAGAAATCAGCTAAAGATGTAACATTTCGCATTCAAGCATATGAATGGAGCTATTACAGCTTCTATAGTCCCATATAACGTGTTCAGGTAATGAAGGTACTTTAGATACCTGGAAGTAATTATTCCCGACTTTAAGATTTCTCCATCCATCTTCAGCGTATGGCCCACCTCCAGATACGACAAGATTGGGCCGGAATCTCATTGGATTAATTTGAAGTGGAACTTCACGGGAACCTTCTAATGATTCTGCAATAATAAATTATGAAATTGTGAAAACTTGAAAAATAACACCGACAAAAGCAGAACTGATAGATTCGAAATGGCTACACATTTTGGATGTAGTTTGCTAAAAGAATGTGGTATGAGATCAAAAGACTATTCTACATAGACAACATAAGCACATTTTTCAGTAAGAGATATCTCAACGAGACAACAAGGACAAGAGACACTCATCTTGCTTTCACAAAAAGATAACCAAACTCCATTTTCTAACAAATTTTAAGATCGACTGTTTATCTCTAGAAGCGCTAGCATTATCTTAAATTGAACGAGAGAAGAAAGAACTTACTTGAGCTCAATCGGTTGTTAAGGTCGGACACGCTCTCCTCAGATATTAGTAAGAACTGAGCTTCATTGCTAAAGTTCATTTTGCTCTCCACATCTCTGCACATGCCCACACTATTGCTCTTGTTCAAGCCAGAGCAATTATTGGAACCAGAGCATCGTAATAAAGTGCAAGGACGACCCACAGCGTTGCTAAACCAATTACTGACTTCATTCCCATAGCCAAGGACTTCATATCTAATCCACATACAAGCATTAAATAGAAACCTTCAGAGGACTTCATATCTAATCCACATACAAGCATTAGTGGCATCTTTTATCATCCAAGGTAGTGTTTGGTTTAAATTTTTTGGAATGAGAATGGGGATCAATAATGAAGTTAAATGACCAAAAAATCCTAATCCAAACATGAACAATGAGAATCTCATTCTGATTCCGAATCTTGACTCCCAACTTTGAACAAAAAGTTATAATCCAAATGCAACCTTAAAGGATGCATGAAACATTCAGCTTAGAATTGTAATGGATATGTAGAATTTTCAGTATAGTATCGGTTTACAAGACCAACTTACTACTCAACAATGTAATTTCAGTAGCCATATCATGTCATCCACAATATTTCAAATCGTATGAGAGGACATTCACTTTTAAGATAAATAACTACTAAGCATTCACAAAATAAAGAATACAAATGCATAATTACATATCACACCTTCGGGAATGAATATCCATTTTTTCTCTGCCAATATGGTATGAGTTAGACTTGAGGTTGATCTGCAGTTTCACTTTGCAACGTGGTGACTCAACAAACAATAGTCCTTGATTCAGGTCAATGTACGTACTTATAAGGCACATCTCCGGAACCTATAAACCAAAAATTAGATGAATAAAATATGTGTCAATGTAGCTAAACAGACAACAAAAATGAGGTTCACCAATCAAGTACAATAAAACATAGTGCTTGAAACATTTAAAAGGATAAAAATAAAATTTATCCTTTTAAGTTCAAGGCAACTCAAAAATACACCAATAGGTTACCTTCTTCTGTGTAAGAATTTCACCAGCTAGGCTTTTGACAAGCCATTCTCGATCATGTTGCAAACCTGCTCAACATTCAAGGCAAAAGAATCATGACAATTCAAAGTAACAATAAATAGTGCATAATTTCTTTTCAACATGAAAAGAAAAAACCTATGCATTATGCATCACAAACATTTAAATAAACTCCAAGCTTATCTAGCTCACTTTTAATCTACATTAGAAGAAATCATAAGCAGAATCTGTTGCTACAATATCTAGTAACAGTTAGTATTGGATCAGCTTTGGCTTGAGATCGAGTTATTGTATTCTCAATATCATAAAACTGGGCAGCATAAAAACTTAGAATCTATAAATAATAAATAAAGAATAAAAAAAAGCTGCAAGGTTCTACAACATCACAATGGCTTCCATATATACAACTGTATTTGGGTTCTCCATGCCTCCAAAGTCTAGTGTAGATTTCAATAATAAAAAATAGTATGTTAGATATAGATGTTTCAAATTGTTCCTCTAATTTAAGATAGACATTAAACTCTGGTTGTCTAAACCTAGTCTTATTCTAAGATTTATGAATGACAATATATATGATAGTGACAAAATAATGATTACCTGTGCTACTTAATGGCCAACTTTCTACGCTGAATCCTGCGCATGATTTTATTGGATAGATAGTAATAGACTTTAGATGAAATCCTGAACCTGGGCTCTTAATAGTGCCTGCAATACAGTAAAAGACACAATAAGTCTAGGGTGAAAGAGGAAAAATATCATATATTTGTAACAGAAAATGAGACACTGGACAAAAGAAAATCATCACCTGAGAAGGGGATGGATCTTAATTCCAATCCAGAAGAATCTGATACGAAGGACCTTGTCACAAAATCAATGAACCTCTGTATCAAAAATAAAGGAGAACCTGATATTAGACTGATGAAAAATGTATCTTTCTTTCCTATGAAACACGAAGGATAAAACAAACTTCTTAATTGATAGAGAACCAACTCAACTAAAAGCTTAATCTAATAGTTGAAAGGCCTCATTTTATTTTTATACTCTAATTTTAACAACTCATGGCAGGTGCAACCACTATATATACTAAAATAACCGACCAGCATACTTGTAATAGATTGTCAGCCCTGAACTGACTGAAATCAACTCTGTACATTTGACTAAAATTTACAAGATGGCTGAACAACACCTACCTTGGCATCTTCATAAGTTGACATGTAGCCAAAGGATACTCTAACTGCACCAGTAGGTTTCCCCCGTATTATGTCAAAATCATCCCAACATACATGCCCAGCCTGATAGATGTACCACAGTAAAAAATCTTCTCAATGTTTGAATTCCAAGAAAACTTACTGAACCAATGCATGCAGTTGCTATAACAAATTGATGCGCTGAAATCAACAAATGCATACCTCAATGTTGGAAAGAAGATCAGAGTGAGACAATCCAAGATATTTTGCACATGCACCTGGATTACAAAAGCACCCTGTCTACATGGAAACAGAAGGCAAAAAAGAGAAAAGGATAGTCAGCTGATTATCAATAACGAGCCGCTTAAATGATTGCACTGCATCTTGCAACTCTAAATGCTATAAGAACTCGATTCAACATTTTTTAAGTGAGGAATAAAATACAAAGAAATAAGTAGTAGAAAATCAGTTTTAAAACAATTGAACAACAAATTTAATAAGATTTAGCATTGGATTATCAAACAATAAATGTGAACTAATCAGTGACGAGAACATTACAAAATTTACCCGTAATTGAATTCCAGATAAAGAGGCCAATTTTTCCACCTCACGGTATCCAAACCAAGAGCCATCAGGCCTCTTCAAATTGAATGAGATTATTGGACCTGATTCCTAAAAGAAGAAATTGTGAATACATGTCAGCAATTCAGAAGACCCTTAAAGAGATTATCTAGGAAGAGAAAATGCATTTGCACATAGCATCATTAAAAAAAATCAATGCATCCTTTTGAAAAATCATACAGACAAAATGGGAACAATTAGGCAAAAAATGTCTAAATGTGTCCAAACATTCAATGATTCTTGAATTTTGTGAAAACTTTCCACCTTTCTCAATGCACAGGAAAAGTTTTGCTAATTTACATCAGGAGTCCCATAAACAAATTTGAGAAACAAAAACAGTTCATTCAGTACTCTGAACAATAATGCATTCACTTATATATTATCTACTTTAGTCAATTGTTATAGCAAACAAACATTCCGTTAAGTCGTTAACATTCACTTAATGTTGAGGCAATATCAGGAGTATGCTAATCCTTTACTTCAATGATAGAACCAACCTCCAAATTATTGTTTCCATACAAGGTGCAAACACTAGCTCCATTTTCATGCCTTAAGGTCAAAAGCATCCTTCTCAGATACATGGCTAGAGATGACGTATGCCTAGAAGATAAACAAGTTCGGAAAAATGTTAAAATATGGCATGATATACTATGCTTGCTTAAGCAATTAAAGAAAGAAATGTAGTGAATCGGTGTTCATGACATTTGATGACAAATATGGCAGCAGAAGTCATCATCATGAATAGAAAGTACCAAACTATAAGTAGATAGATATGGAGTCAACCGAAAAGTAGAACCACTGAACCAAAACTACAGGGGCTGTTGATTAAAGTGTTATGCACATCCGACATTGTACTTCCATTCCATGCATGTTATCAACTGAAGGACCAATTTCATTTGTAAAATGAGAAATACTTTACCAAGGACATCAAAAAATGTCCAATAGGGCAGAGATATTCCGCAGCCATTCCCCCCCACCCACCCACACACACGCGCGCGCGCAAGTAAAATAGGTATATTATGTGTGGCCGCTACTAGATTATGAGAGGAACTATCTATTCCTAAAATCTTGATGCAAAAAAACTTAGCTACCGTGATATTGCGGATATAGTAAGGGAATTGATTATCTTGAACCCATGGTGAATAGATGCTATACTCAGGAATGAAGCGGTGCCATCCTCAAATAACTCTTCAATGCCTTCTCTTCTTTTAACAAAGTCAATGTCAGCAATTGAGGCTGCAACAGTGCCTGGATGTTCATAAAGCAAACCAAGATAATAATTATATTCTTTTTACACTAATTTAATTATTGTATTAACATTTATTGCAATTTGATAATTAGGTATCGAAGCACTAACCCCCACTAAAGTAGGTCTTCTTCAGTAACTTAGCAGCATCTGTTCAATCAGAAAAAGACAAAAATTAGCAAAATATTTTGCTATCTCAAATATCAATTCATCTCACAGAAAAGGTACTTCAATTCAATAGAGCAAATGATGTTTGACATATAAAAAGCATCCCATCGTAATTATGTAAAGATCATAACTTTCAATCTTCAGCAGAAGATGATCTTGATAAGGTATCCAAAAAAAAAAAAAAAATGGGAAGATAAAAGGTCAGAGAGATTTTAATAATGAATCTTCAGACTGATATATTTCTTTAGGGGATTGCATTAGGTAGTAGAATTGATGTTTGATACTCTTTCAAGGATGGAGTAACTATTTTTGCCTATTTACCCACTCACTTTCCAACCAATGTGTAAGTGAAGCACAAATATATAAAATCTAATTCAGTAATTGTAAGACTACAATCCTTAAGGCGTAGCATGCAATTTGGTGATCAATAGTGTGAATTCATCTTGAGAAAAGGGAAAGTTCTTTACACATATATGTTCTTTAATTCTATGGTCAATGAGACTTTAGTTTCCATGCCCTCAACATTTTGACAATATGCTACAGTGACACCCTATATGTTTATCAAGAACAAACTTCAATAGAGTGACAACCTACAATGCTCCATCGTAATTCGTAAACATATACTTATGTCACAATAAGAAAAGAATAAAACCACTTATTAGAAAGAAACAGAAATCTATTTAATGTGAAGATTATATATCTGGTTCAAAGAAGTTTGCAGTGAATTGCTAACAATATCATCTCTGTGTGAAAAAAAATTATATCCTTATAGATTGCTTACCGTTTCGGATTATGAGAGCACCAAGTCCAGTTGGATAGCCAAATATCTAAACAAACAAAATATAGGATGAACTTTAATATCTAGATGAAGTAGTCTATATTTGAAGCAATCCAAAAGTTTCGCAATAGACCTTGTAGAATGAAAGAGCAACAAAATCAGCAGGATATTGTGATAAATCTGGTGGTTCTGTTGCACATCCTTTTGCAGCATCAATCAAAACCATCCAGCGACCCCTGATTACAACATAAACATTTGGGAGAGGCTTTAAAGATGCATTGTTCAGGTCAGGCCTCAACATAAATGGTAGTAAGCCATATATTGAAATTTATATAACAATTTGATATGACTTGCATACCTGGAAAGAGGAGAGCCTTCCAAAATTCTTTCAGAGTCTCCCTTGACAATCTTCACCAAGCCCGGGCAAAATCTCTGACCCGAGAAATTGCATTCCGAGGGGAAGGCAAATAAGTTATAAGTATCACCTGAAATAGTAGTTGGGATCAACCCCATAATTTCATTCTTGAATAATCAATTACAAATTATTGAGGCAATATATCACATAAGATTCTTTTTTTAGCTGGGACAAATGTGAAATATATTCCCGCCTAAATCCTTCAGTGTTAATGCTGATTGCTGAACATGGAACATTGTAAGTCTATAGGTCACTAATAGGAAGCAGAGCATAACAGTACCATATCAGCAAACCTAGTTCTATGGCAAAGGCACTCTTAGATTGCACAAGTCACAAGACAGTCAAGCACTGTTGGATCGTGTGAGGAGAGGTCAGCAGATCTTAACTGGATATTGTAAACCATGTGACCATTGTATATGTTCACCAAGGACCTTCAATTTGATTGATACATTATATTCACATTCAGAAAAAGTCTTTTATGACTTTCAGACATATTTTCTATGTAGTCATGCATACTCAAACCAACCCAACTTTTTTCAAATAAAAACTATAGCTCACCACTCCAAATCATTGATGACTTAATCATTAACATAAGAGTTACCTTTATGCTCTTGTTCACGAAATGCAGCTTTGTTTCTCCGTTGTATTGGATGCTGTGATACCTTTATAGAAGCCGCAGTGCCTCTAGAAATCCCAGTATGATTCGTAGTTTCTTCAATATCTATAGCAAAGGCTGCAGCTCCTTGACTAAGAGCATATCTGATAGCTATTAAGGAAAATGGCCGAGAAATTAAAGGATGCAGCTCCATGCTTAAGAACATATCACAAAAGAAAAACAAATCCCATGATGGATTATTACTCAGATCCATATGCTTTGAAATTGGAATGTTGCCTCTAAGGATAGACAGAGTTTCATTTTCTTACTGCATAATGGTTAGATGACATTCGTTTGCACAAAGGCAGCATCCAATAGAAGGCACTGGTACCATGCAAAAGAACCTTTAGAACTGGGATAAGTAGGCTCTCCAACCCATGGCTTCAAACAAGAATCAAACACAAATTAAATAAAAATATTATTACAGCATGTGTATTATGATGATTATAGACCTATGAAGTAATAGCAGCTTTGCAATATTTGTTCCAAAATTAAAAAATCTAACTTATCATCAGAATCAGATACTTAATTTGAGCATAGTAAGCAACAATTAAAAGAAGATACAGTGGTAGGATACTCTCTTATCCCAAGAACACTATTGTGATTTTCCATTGTGTACATAAAACTGCTCTCATGGCTCCATGGGAAGGCCTCTGCAACCAGCTTCAGTGCTGCTGTTGCCCCAGAGGTGAATATGCATTTATAGTCTTTTAGGGGTGCATTGCAGTAGTCGAGGACCTGTGTGCAAATCAAGAATGTTCACACAAAAAGCATGTAACCAATATATGATTTTCCATTGTGTACATAAGCTGTTTGTTTCTCTTTGCAATAATCAACAAAGATTTTATAAAAGAAAAATGAACAATTAGAATTGAAGACATAAAAGACAACAGACAGTACCTGTTGGCGAGCTTCTCTCAGAAAGTCACTCATGACCACACTGGAATCGCTAAGGCTATCTAAGTTTCAGCTTAGGACCAACTTGATAATTTATAATCATGAAAATGAAAGAAAATGGACATGCCTCCCACAGAAACCATATAATACAACAGACATAATAGCATACAAGTCCTTACACATGGGTTTGGCATGGTGAATCTCATTTATAAGGACACATGTATGCCAACTGAATCACTTGTTTTAACAGTACATTTTCCTGCTGGCAATCTAAGTTAGCAAATTTAGTGCATAGTAAAAACATTAACATTATTTGAATGACAGGATACGTGGGTTCCCATAAACACTTGTACGGAGATCCTTAAAGATGGCTTCCATCTGCAACTCAGAGTATAAAGTTGCTCCAGCATGGTCCAAATAAACAAGACCTACAACCCGTCCAAAAGAATTTTAACTAATATACAAGCAAAGAACAAAAAAATCACGCAGATAATCAATTAACAAGATGAAAACTAAAAATAAGGTTTTATAACAAACAAACACAACATACAAAAACACCAATGTCTAGATCAAATAAACTCGTACTCCACATTTTCATACAAAATAAACACGTAATTCCGAGATTTCAAGATCGATCCTAGCTCCTCAACTTTCTCAGCAACCAAACAGAATACACAGATTTGAGCACTAAAGAGAACATACAATAAGTCACCAGCTCGGTTAAATCAATTTTAACAACCAACAACTTCACTTGGATAAATAGGAATATTCCCTAACAACCAAACACTACCTACAAAACCACACAAAACACCAATGTCTAGCTCAAATCAACTCATACTTCACATTTCCATACAATACAACCACATAATTCCAAGATTTCAAGATCAATCCAAGCTCCTCAGCTTTCAGCAACAAACCAGAACACACAAATTTTAGCACTAAACAGAACCTGCTACAACTCACCAGCTCGGTTTTACCGAATTCAACACAACAGATCAGATAATTGCAACAATTACCTCAATGCTAGCTAAATTTCTCAGCAACCAAACAGAAACAAAAGGAAAATTCGTGAATCGTGAAAAAAAATCGTGTGATTAGATGAACTGACCATTAGAATCCAATCGTTTGAACTCGGTGGATCGAATCTCGTCGACGGTCTTGGGACCGTTAGGGTAGCCGTAATCGTCACGGAACTCGTTGAGAAACTGCTCTTTGTCTCTGTTCATGGCTCTGGTTGATTCAGTGAATTCTTAGAGAGCTCGAGAGATAGAGACATACAAGTGAAGCTTGTCCTGAAGCTCTGAAGATCAAGAAGAAGGTGGGTTGGTCGGAAGAGAAACAAGACATTAACTGGGCTTCAAAGTTCAAGAACCATATTATGGCCCAAAATTTTGTGCCCAATAAATGAATAGTAACTTCCCTATAAGTTGGAAATTGAAATTGAGACAAAAGTTATAAGTAGTTGTTGAGTTTTTGGGATTACCAAGTACCAGTTACATTTTTGTTTTGGTACAGGACAATTCGGGTTTCGGGTCAAAAGGCGTAATCCGATTTTGATCCAAAAATGTATGCGCTTCAAGTTTCACGTGTAAAATGTTCCAGTTCGTGCAAGATTGTCACGTTCGATTCGAAAAGTAGTCAGATTTATTACCTATTTAATTTATACAAGTTATTTTCTTACATGATTTGTTCAAGATTTAACATTTGTATCTTTAAATGAGTGGTTTATAAACGGAATACATGATCCGATTATTAAGCAAGTTGAGTTCGTAGACACGATTTTTTCTAAGAAAAACAATTGTTCTTCTATCACAAGGTTCTCTCTCATTTTAATTCATATAAGATGTCTACTTTAAATATTACAACAACAATAATACGTCTATGTTATCATTTCCTTAGAATATAACCGATTGTAAGTTCAAGTATAATAAAAGTACTTTTGAAATGATATGACATATGTGAGTTCGTATTATTAAACTTTTACGGTGTAACTATTATGATTGTCCAAAAAATTATTAGATTTTTTAAATTTGATATTTATAGCTTCAACATGAGATAAATTAACGTGAAAATGAATGCATGAACACTTCACTATTTGATGACGGCTAAAGCTCATTCTCATAAGTATCTTCCTACGCTTATTAGACTTTAATTTTTTCTTGTTTTATCCTTTTGGTTTGTATCAATTTTCAACAAGGGGTTGTTTATTTCAATCCCCTCACCATAACATGTGGTTTCTAAGAGTTTATTTATTTTATTCTATTTTATTTATATATACTGTTTAATTGAATAAAAATACCATAGTTGATCCCATTTGTAATTGAAAAATACACTATATTGTGACTTTGTAGGAACAAAAATAACATACTATTAATGACTGTATGATAAATAATAGACATCAACAAAAACCAATTGAAAGATAACTATAATTTGACTTTAAGAATGATAATAATATATTTATCATCTTGTCATCATCAATGAACAATTTTAATGATTTTATAACTACATTTAAATAGTCATGACTACAGTACACGTATAATTATTTACATGAAGAAAAAAAATATTTTGAACAATAAAAATAAGGTTTTCCATTTTAATATTTGATTAAAAAAATTGATTAATATGTCATGAATTAATCTAATCTATTTACGAAAACAATATGTATAATCAGTCATTACCAATAAAAACGGCTAAAATAATTAAACTTTTACTACTACCACTTGTTCCTATGACACTGTTTTGGATATTTATTTTTTCGTTTTTTAGCATTGAAGAGAAAGCAAAACCTACCCCACAGGCAAGATATGAGTTGGATGACATAACTTTGCTGGTGGATAATTAATTTGGCTTAGAATAAAGAAAATAAAGAGTAAATAGCGAAGTTGCACATTAAGGAGAGAAAGTGTATACGCGTTTTCTCTTATATGAGTTAACATTTCGATCTATTATATGATCATTTCATATGTATGCTTTTCCAGTTCGACAATTTATTATGGCCATATTATTTTTTTATTTAATAGACGACCAAATATTTCGCATATGAAAACTCGTGTTTGACTTTATTTAAAAAGGATGTACGTACTTGAGTACACAAATAATTAAATGCATAAACTTCATTTGTCAATGGAAGGTTTGCATTGAAAAATAAGGAAAAATGTTCATTTCAGTCTCTGACCTATCCAAATTGTGTCGTTTTAGTCTCTCACCTTTAAAACGTGCCGTTGCAGTCCAAAGGTTAGAC
>JAYMTH010000970.1:0-16875 GCA_036897465.1 Pelargonium australe | reverse complement strand
ATATATATATAACAATAAAATAAAAGGCAAATGAAGCTCTGATCCCCTTGCTTTAGAGTTTTCATCGATATAACTTTATACAAATATTATTTACTGCTATATAAGAACATCCGTAAACTTTATTTTCGCTGCCTCATGTATATACATACTCAAACAAAATATAATAAGCATAAAAGCTTCATGAAGACCAGAGATATGAAATGAACCTCAATTCCAAGATAACAAATAGATGCACCAGTGACATTCCAGTCAAATGCCCCATCACTAGATTTATCTTTCACCCCTTGTCGTAAAAGAGCCAAAGAAGCAAGTCCATCGGCAAAGCAAAACCCTGGCGACAATCTGAAAAAGTTCTAGAAGAATATTTTGCACATGTCCAGAAGGATTAGTTTGTTATCACTTAGCCACAACAAATTCCTAAAGTGACTTAATATATAGAAAGAATTACAACCTTCAGAAAAGAATTTGCATTTGCTGTTGTTTCAATAAGCCCCATAATGAATGAGATAACCATAAGGATGAGTCCGGTGAAAAAGTGGACCAAGAGAACCACGTTCTGCATACACAGTAATACTATTAACATTCATAAAAATGTAACTTTAATATTTTGTAAGTCGCAAAACCAACTAGAAAACTAGCCTTACTTGAGCCATGGTATGATCAGAAAAGAAAAAAGTAAGGCAATATGTTGATGATGCAATTGCTAGTCCATATTCCAAAAACATGAGGACAGTTGGCAAGAAACGACCCTTTCCAATAAACTGCTCCATACCTTTAGGATCAGATTAACGTTGCATGTGAGTCAAACACAAAATATAATTCTTTTATAAAATAAATAAAGGACAAGAACGAGAAATAACAGCTTTTGTAACAAACACATGTAATTCAGGATAATCTACAGGTAAGATATCATCATTCATCAAGATTCTGCAAGGAAAAGGGAGAAGCACTCTCTTTATACAATTTTACATACATGCAGCCCACTCTTTTAGAATTATGTTTCAATGGGTTCTTGATCGGTATGTACGGCACAACCATTAGAAAATACAAAGTGACTTCTGTGTTTTGAGTTTGTTAGAGTATAGAACTATAATTGGACCTTCAAGTATCAACTTAAACTTTTAGTTGAATTGGTTCTTTACATAGTATCAGAGCATTGGTGACTAAAGGACCCGAGTACGAATCTTACCGCCACCCATATTAAATTCAAGCATAAGGTAAGAAGTGGATATGTGCATGGGACAGGTGCAAAGCAAAAATGGGCTTGCACGTGAGGGTCGTGTTAAGAGTATAAAACTATTATTGGGCCTTCAACTATCAGTTTAACCTTTTAGTTGAGATGGTTCTTTACATAGTTCAATACTTGTAATTTAATCTTTGGTGGGTACACTCTAAAGACTACAGTATGCAAATATGTATACAACTATAATCTTCAATCAAACTAAATTTTCAGTTTTATAATTTTAAGTGCCCATCAGCTTTTGCTAAAAGTTCCATATAACCTTGTGGAAGCATTTTCTGTTGCGATACATATCAATCGAAAGGCTAAACCCTATGCATTTCTATCACCAAGAGTAGTTACGTCCCTGACATTGGTGCTATGTACTGTTGAGACAATGCGGTATAGAATGCTAATATCAAGAGTAATACCATATATATGTTCAAGCATGTATGGATGGTCACAATTTTGATACTTTGAAGCATCAACTCAAGTACCCAGAGACAGTCCCTCAAACAGTATGAATTATTAGTGTTGAAGTGGGTAATAAAGTCCCACAATGGGTGGTGTTGAAAGTGGGTCATAAAGTCTCACATTAGATAAATATAAAGTTAATGAGCTAAATATAATGGTGGAAGTCAAACACTTTTAACAAGGTTGACCTTTTAGTAATGAAAGTTCAAGCCATTATGTATATAGCCCATTATTGAAATTTAAAAGTTAGTATGTCAGTAAACATGTAGAAATTGAATGGCAAAAGTGTGACAGTAAAGTCCCATAAAAAAGTCTCATGAGTATGCTGAAGGAAGCCCCACTATGTAAGTTTTATGATATAAAGGGCGAAATTGGAATTGAAAGCTTAAGTTTTTGAACCAATAAAGCATGTGAAGGTACAAAAGCTGGAAAAAAGAGAGTTAAAAGGCATACCAAAGATGTAAAATAGAATCATTGCAAACGATGAGGGAAATAAGAAACTGATGAAGTCCCATATGTATGTCGAGGCCCAATATGAAAGTATAGAAACCTGAGCAAGGAAATAAGAAGCTGATGAGGTCCCATGTGTATGCATTGAACCTTACGAAAGTATTTAGCAAATTAATACAGAGAAGTAGGAAGCATACCCCACTGATTAATTGCTGATGCTTAGCTTTTACTTCATGCTCCTGCATCATATAAAGATCATGAGAGGTCAAGTGCTAATAAGACAAAATAGTTCGAAACTTACAGTCAGGATCAAGATAAAGATGCTATCATTAAAATACGAATATAATGAAGAAGATACAGACTACAAACAAATTAAAAATAGATTCTATTTTTCCCGCCAACGATGACGGGCCTGATAAGGCCAAATGCACTAACAAAAAAGTGTCAAAAAGTTTTTGTTAACCAAGGAAGAGGTCCAAAAGGAGAAAAGACGAAAGAAGAAATGGAACTGAGGAGATGAACCATCTGCCAGCAGGGCACTAAAGGTCTTGCATGCTTTGCTAAAATTAGGGAATCGGAGGAGTAAAACTTAAGAGGACCAAATGAGTTCTTTGAATTGCCTTCTGCTTTTTTCCACATATCAAAGAAGATACAATCAGAGATATGGCGTTAACTAGGTAAGGAGATACCATATGATAAGAGAGGCACAAGAATGTGAGAGAATCAGCCATCAGGCTCTTCCTGATGCTTTTATGAGGTCACGTTTTTTTTTTTTTATGAAATAAAAAACAGCATATTTAAATTGAAGGTAAGGATAACACAAGATGACAATCACCTCCTCCATCCAATATCATGTATACTAATATAATTATCGTTAACTTTGCTAAAAGAGATTGTATATGTACAACCAGTATATTGTAACCTTCTGAAACTTCTAACGGCAATCTGTACAGCTCCTTTGGACCCTTAGATTTTTATTTGATAATTGGGAACTTCAATTCCAATTGTATCCAAAAGTGATCAGAAAGAAAAAGATCTTCCAAAACAGCAAGTAACTAAAGCAGTTCCACTCATCCTTGAAACAGAAGCTTGTTGAGCAAAACAATGTATGATGCACAATACTACTAATGATGTTATGATTCTTTTCCTAATTCACCCAATAACAAACAAGGCACTTCAAAATGGCATTTTGGAACGTACCTTTACAATAGCAACAGCAAAAGAGGCAGGAATAAAGGAGAAGGCAATATTAATAATAACAGCAGCAGAAAAAGCATCCAGATCCTACAAAATAAAATAAAAAAACAATCAAAAGTAAAAAATCACGATAAACAGTGATATCTAATTAGCCTTAATAAAAAGTTACGAAAAGGCAAAGTAAAAATGTATTAATTTATTTTCAGATAGATAAACTTGATTGAGTTTTAAGAGAGTTGATTCGTTTTCAAGTCAGTTTCATCATAAGTTTGTAATATATAATGAAAAGTAATTTATCTTTAAAATGCTTTAAAAAAAATTATGTTACTCCAATATTTATGATCACCCTCATTTCATGACAATAAATAAGGTAACCTTAGTTTTAACCTACACACAGAAGATACAAGTAAGACAAAGCTTTGGTGCATATCATTTGTAGCTAAGACCTATTGTGCAGCAAAGAGTTGGAAGGATACTCAGGCAATAATCAAAGAACAGAGAATGTATACATGACGTTGCAAGCGCTGGCTCTCCGTCATTGGTAAAGGGTGGTTGCGTGTCTGAATTGACATATTTTTGTCACGAGTAGCAAGCCTAAGAATTGCAGCATTCATTAAATTGATATAGGTTGGAGAAGCATGCTGGCAAGAACTATTGTGCAGTACAGTGTATCCTAAACTCCCATCATCATTCTGATCATCCATCACAATTGCTCCATACCTGCAAATAAGCTTAATTTAGAGTCTAACAAGAAAACATTACCGAAACAAGTCATACATGCTAATAAAATCAACATAACCCTTAGGATCCTGGCCTGTTTCACCAGGATCTATAATGAAATGAAATCCAAAACTCGTGGAAACAAATTATAGAAGACTAACTCAAATGAACAACAACATATACTTCCTATGTCAAGGGTGTACCTTCACAAGAATGAATGAAAAAAGAACTTGGAACAGGATACATTCCGATTGACTCAACAGCAAAACAAATCATAGGCAGCATGAAATGAGCAATGGCATACTATTATTCTTTTTCCAAAATCGATTAAAAGCATCATCTACCATGCACAGCACACAAGCATGCACAAACCCAATACAAATTCATATTATTGTAATAGAGATCAAAACTAGATCAAGTACGAAATATTCAATAGATACTGAACGAAATAAAGAAACTCTTGTTCAAGAAAACAAATAAATAAAGAAACCCTCCTTGAATAACTATAATTTGATTTATGACACCAAGTGGAAAGAAACATGTATATGTATTACACATAACCAAGGTTTTTAGGAGACTGTCAACAAAATATTCTGGTCAACAAACCTTGACTGGTAGGATTCATTGAAGCTGGACATTAGAAATTCACTCATTGAAAGTAAGACTGGTCCTAAATTTGGGCCTGCTGCCTGAACTGCATCCGCTAATGCCTTCTCTGAATCCGGAAATGTATATGTACTAGGTTTATAGCTTTGAATCCAGCCACCTTCAACATACTGTTCAACCTGCATCAAAAGTAGCCTAAGGTTGATTCACAGCAATTTATATGTGTTACACCAAATATTAGAACAAAATCACACACAAAGAAGGAAAGGGGGGAGGACAAGGTGGGTATGTAAGAACTTGACTAACCTCCTTTGCTATAGGCCAAGATAGATCATATGGGATTGGACCACCACCACCCCCACCACGTAAAAGAGGATTAAAATGTGAAGTTGTGAAAGTTACTGACTGCTGATCAGGATGTGGCTTCAGCTTGAGCAAGAGAAGACCAAAAAGCAAGAACAGAGCAGGAATTAGAAGCTGGAAAACAACTGTTTTCCGATCTCTCCGAGCAGATTGAGCCCTCTTTATGATTAATGCTTTAGAATGTTGCCAAAATGTTGACCTTGAAATGATACAACAGCAACAGCACTGCATACTTATGAAGTTTATGAAACTTAAAACTGCAGCAAAAATTAAACTGCATCCTCTACATGCCAGGGTAGATATCACTCCAGCACCCATTTTGACATTCCCAAAAAGTTTGGAATGGAACACTTTCTTAGGAGCATGATCATTAGAAGCTTGAGAAACCACAAAATCAGGTAAGGAATAAGATTTTTTCTGCTCAATGCACTCAGCCTCATCAATATTGCATCCTGCTACTCTCAAGAAAACTTCTTCCAGAGTTGTGACAGATATACCATAACTCTCAATGCCAAGACAAACTCTGTCCTCATGAGCACTTGATTCAGAGTGAGAAACTGGTTTTTCCATGCACCTTTCTATTTCCCTAAACATACTTTCAAAGGATGACGAGGATGCAAGAGGAAGCTTGAAAGAAATTTCTGTTCCAACCTGTAGAGGTATATCAAACCCAATACGACAGTCAAAGCAAAATTTAAATCAACAAGGATTTTCCCAGGCAGGGAGTTTGCATATGTATAATTAGGTACCATGAATTCACAAATATTCAAAACAGAAGATTGTCAAAAGCAAAGAGATAATAAACCTTAAACTCTGCCAGCAATAGTTAATTATAAGCCCGCTGATACGTTTGATCAATAAAGATTGGCTACCCACCCATTAAAAATGGAGATGCATTACACATAAGTTTTCAGAACTTGTTTCCAGAAACCATGTTCATGAATGATGCACGTTTAAGTGAGTGTTGTCACAATAGGAAAATCAATGAGCATATATGTGTTGCATACACTTTTGACTGATTAAACAAGACTGAAGAAATAAGAAGAGTACATACCTCACTCACACAGGTTGCTGACGGAATGTGACGGTAAACAATATCAGCAGCTACAGAGGCAGTGGGTGCAGACTGAAAGGAAATGATAATAATCAGACTGTCAGGTATGTCAATATTGACAAGGAAAAGAAAACAAGGAAGAAAGGGAATAAAAATAAACCTTCACCAAAGTGAGGGTGTAACCAACCCCATACTGATGCTTCAAGAAAAGAGAACTGGTGCAAAATGAGAGTTTCAGATAAGATAATAATCTTAAACTTATATAAGAAATTGAGCATATAATTCAAGTAACTATGTTGCTGTAAAAAACCAGAATTGAATATAAGAATGTTGTTTGTAAAACAACAAAAAAGAAATACTCAAGAACAATCATTTCCCTGAATACATGAAAAAATTAAAAGGGTTCTTACAATCAGTTCAATGTTTTATTTCTAACTATAAAGTTCAAGTATCAAACTCTTCTTGAAATGGGGAATTACACATAAGAAAGTGGTGGCATTAGCAAACAAAATAAGAACCACTAAGAAACTTAATTGGTTAACTATAATGAAAACAAAAGGAACTGAAATACAAAAGCCAGAGCAAACTTACACAAATATCATTTGGTTGTCTTCAGAGAATATTTATCTATGGAGAATATGACTTCCTCTTTTGAAAGATATAGTTAAATGAAAATTGTGATAAAAAGTTCCTTTGACCAAAAATTATTCAGTCGGTTAACTTTTTATGGTGCACTATACACAGGAAATTAGAAAACACTCTCCATAAAGTTCCTTAAACAAATGGAGCCTTGTTTATTCTTCTCTGGGAGGGGAAATAAAAATAAACAAAAACTGAATAGATTGTGGACATAGAACATGCTTTCTTCTATCGAAGTCAGACAAACAACCATAGAATAGTTGTGTTAGAGTACTAAATGTTAACAAGACATTATTTTGCTGTTGTTAAAAGAGATAATGAAGTTGTGATTTGGAAAGAACCTTCCACAGCATTTTAAGGAACCATTTGCCATGATAGCTATTCGATCTCCCAACACTTCAGCTTCATCCATTGAGTGTGTTGTCAGTAATATTATCCTTCCCTTCTTCATCTTTTTTATTAATTGCCATGTTAAACGCATTGAATATGGATCCATTCCACTAGTAGGTTCATCAAGAATAATAACCTGTAGTGGAGATAGAGAAGACAATATGAACTAATTCCAACATAGAAGACAACTAAAATTTGCTCTTCAGCTTTTCTACCAACCTTACTGTTTCCTATCAGCGCAATGCCAAGAGATAATTTTCTTTTCATGCCACCAGAAAGAGCCCGCACAACAGTGTTGACTTTATCAGCCAAACCTACCTGCCCACAATAGAAGAAGTAAAAATACACATTTAGCATATGTAACTATGAATTATAGAGTAAAAAATGTTACTAGGTCAAATGTATAAAGCAGCATGCGAAAGGAGAATATATATTGAAAGAAAATATGAAAGATCAGGAAGAAAACTAATCAAATGTTCTACACAGCTTACCACATAATCTGAAATATCTTAAAGTACAAATTAGTTGCAAATCGTTAACGTATTTACAATTGAAGGCATGCAGACTTGTAAAATATAAAGGATAAAAAAATTCCATATCAAAGTCCATGATCCGGCATCTCATCTACCGTAACTTCACGCTATAGTTTCATCTTCTAAGTCAGTCAGAACATGAAAAGCACAAAGTACCAGAGCCCATGGTACTTATTCCAAATTAATTCCATAAAAAACGAAAGAAAGATCACAAGACGCATGAAAACTCTGCCACAATATCTTCAATGATTTGACATGAGGTGTTGAATTAATGTTTCATTAGCAGAGGAAAGAAGTTACAAAAAAAAATCTTTCTAACAAGGTAACAACACATCAAAAACTAAAGAGAAGGTGACAATATAAAATAGCAAACACTATATTTTCAATAAACAAACCCTAACATGTGACAACAAAAAATACCATCTCAAGCTTCCAAGCTAAAAAAAATATTTATGTTCAATAGACCAAATAAGCAATAAAGCACATAAAACTCCATAATCATAGAAATCTCACTTCATCAACCATATCAGCCACGACGCTGTCCAAACAATCTTCCTTTACACCCTTTAGAACGGCAAACATTTCCAAATGCTCTCTTACCTGGATAAAGGAACCAGTTAAACAGAATAAAAATCAACTTAATCCAGGTAAAATGGATACTCATTCACTGCAACGATACTGCATCCTGGAAAATGCATGTTTCACATTTGTTCTTTTCTTTTCATATTTTTCTTATATCCTATTTTCCTTCACAAATAAATCTCCAATTGTAGACATCAGTTAGTTCAATAAGTAGTAGAGGTCGTAGTAACAAAACTCATTCTCCTCTGGGTTGGTTTTAATAGTACTTTTAAAGATTAAGGGTAGTTTGTAACATCTATAAAACTGTAATGATTGTTGAAGTTGGTAATAAAGTGTCCCACATCGGATAAATATAAAGTGAATGAGCTAAATATAATAGTGGAAGTCAAAACCTCCAAAACACTATGTGTAGCCCATTATCAAATTTAACATGGTATCAGAGCTAATTTTGATTTAATCTTTGGCTCGTTTAAGTTGCGGCCTACGTGTGGATGGAATATAGCTAATGTGAGGGGGTGTCAAATTTAAAAGGTTTTCGATTGTGCGCATGTCAAGTCCACCAATAAAAAGTAAACAATGTGAGGCTGACACGTGAGGGGAAGTGTTGAAATGGTGAATGAGCTTAAATATAATGGTGGAAGTCAAACCCTACTAAAAAGATTGACATTTTAGTTTTAAAAACCCAAACCATTACGATTTACGTGTAGCCCATTATCACATTTAAGAATGCAGAAACTTACAAGCAACTCTAGAGGATACTTAGAGATGCCCATGGGTATTAATGAGACAAAAAAGTGGATAAGTTCTCAGATAGTTAGTCGATAACTTCAATACTCCCCTCGCACAAAAGTCGTCTGATCACAATGGATGGTGCACATGGATCAAGAATTAATGGGAAGCAACACATACAAGAGAAGGCCTAAGACCAAGCCAACTCTGAAATCACATTAAGTTTCCAACACAAAAGTCAAAGCTAATACATGGTATGATATATAAAGTGGTCTCAAACTTCACACACTTTCATTGTGAATACTTCAACAAGGTGAAAGTAGAAGATAACTAATTAGAAAGATTGAGGCATGCATAACAAAACTATCAATAAGGATGACATGAAGGACATCAAGAAGCATGGAGAAATTAATAAAATCCTAATATTCTACATGACATTAATCATATGTGTAAAATAATGCTTACAGTCAACTCTGGAAAAAGAATATCATTCTGCGGGCACACACCCAACCCTTGCCGTATCTCATCCTATAAAAAAGAAAGTCAAATAACCACAATATTAGGTAAGTACTAGAGAGAGAGGGTGCAATGAAAAGCATAAACCAATCAAATAGATAAAAGCAAAGTGTAACAAAAAGACATTATGAAATATGAACTTCAAAAATTTGACTTGCTTTAAAAACCCCAAACATGGTATTCACTTTTTTACAATGCTTATGTCTGTAATTCATGTAAAATGACCATCTCTCAGTTAAAGCAAGTTCAGCCTTTGCGGACAGGGGAGAGAATAATATACTTTCCAATAATCCAATCCCCCAAAAAGTTTGGACAATACGCCTATTTCTGTGGTTCGACCTTTTCTTTTTTATAGTCCAAACAACACAAGCAAATCAGAACTCATTATTAAAATCATATATATATATGCATAGGTATATCTGGATCAAATCAATAACAGACTGGATAACAAAAAAATAATTCATTTAATCAATAAGGCAACCACATTTCTATTTATGATCTGAAAAAATGGTTTAGCGATAATGTTAGGCAACTGTTTCCAGATGAGCAGAAAAGCAACCAGAGACACGGGAAAAAGAGTACCATTGTATTCCACAAGAAAATTGGATTTGTAAATGCAAAATATGATGCATGTGACTATTGAAAACTTGCAAGAAATAGAAAAAGAACAAGATTACTCAGAAAACCAGATATTACCATTTCTGTAGTAATATTCTTTCCAAAAACTAAAGCATCTCCCGAAGTAGGAGGAATAAGGCCAACAAGCATTGATATTGTTGTACTTTTACCAGCTCCATTGTGTCCTTCAATCAGAATGCCAGAAAATTAAGGTGAAGATAAAGAAATCATACAACAAGACAATAAAAAATAAAGGTGAAGGGAAATGAACACACTCACCTAAAAGAGATAGAATCTGGTTTTCATACAAAGTGAGCTGTAATGAATTGACAGCACAGCAATTACCCTTTTTTGTAGCATAGACCTTATGCAGGTCTCTAATTTGGATACATCTGCAAGTTGAACATGTGTGAGGGAAGAACCAAATGACTGTTCTCAAGTACATACAAATTTAAGTGCATTCACCTGCCATCAAGCTCCTGTTGCTTCATGTCCAAGCTTATCGCTTCTATGTCGGGTCCGGAAATATCTTTATGGGGCAAATTAGCTTTAGCTTTTACATCAGGACTACAAGCATTATGTTTGATAATAGTTTTTTTCCTCCAGAAGGCTTTTTGAAATATGAAGTTCCAAGGATAGCGCACGCCATTCTCCCTAGGAAGGACCTAATAACATGAACATGTTTCATTTAGATAAGGTATTATAGAAAAGCAGACTGCACATAGGAGAAGCACATATGATCTTAAGTGCTCAAACAAACATATGGCTATCACTAACTATATACAATAGAATTAGAACCTGGATGCCATTTACCCAAATGCTCTAGCAATGTGCTATAACAATTAGAAGAAACCAAAGCTATCAGTTGAAAGTTGCTTAGAATACGTATTGGTTGTTTTCTAATTGAACCGTGCTGAAGATTTAATGTTGCTAGTCATAATTATTTTGAGCTGTGGTGCAAGGAGGAACCAGCTTTATAGCTCTTTAGTTTTGTTAATAACAGAATGTCCATCCTAAAAGTTTCTTTCAGAAACGTGGGTATTTACCGCGATTCAAGGGAAACAAAACAAGAAATGATGAATTGGCACAATACCAAAATGTAATTTCTTACATCAAAAATCAAACAAAATGTGTAAGTACCAATTCATAAGCACAATGTCAACAACCTTAACAGAACAGGTTGCAGTATATAGAAGTACCTTATCCAGGTAAAGACCAATCAAACAGTACAGCAGTGTGTCAAGCAACATCATCAGGAGACAGACCAAAAAATTTACTCCAGATGACGCCTGCAGATTCATGGTCTTGAAAGTTTAGATTACAGAAAAGAAACAAATATTCACATATATTGCAGAGGAAGTCCCCAAGAGCTGAACATACCCGCCATATATTGCTCCAACGTAATCCAACATGAGCCCGCTCATAATCAGCAAAGTTAATGGATCCTAGAGCAAAGGCTGTTGGTGAAAGCAAAGAAGCAATAGCCTTCAGAATCCTAGTAATGGAACAAGAAAAAATGTTAGATGACTTATGTCTGTATTGTAAAATATGAAAGTTGGTACCTGATAAAAGAATACATCCATGCTTTGGCATATAATTGCAAATAGCGTGAGTACTTACATGGGGACAGCCTCATCACTGACAGTGTAATAGGGACAGAAGGCACCAAGAAAAGCAAGGGTTCCAACGGCCACAGCTGTTTTTGCTTGTGTGAAAAATGTAGATATCAAAAATGACAATGTGATAGCACTGAGTCCAAACAAGAAGAAATACACAAACACCACGGACTTGTCACTATATTTGAAAAGGCTACTCATGGTGAAAGCTGTAATGATTCCAGAAGAAATTGCAAACTGCAGAAAATAAAAACACAGGAAATGAGAAGCCCGTGGAAGATTATCCAAAGAAAAGGCACTATGAGTGAGCAATCTTATAAGATGAAGTAGTTTCCAAGTAAAAGAGAATATGAACTAGAATATTACATTGTGCCGACACCCAAAGTTGTGGTACTTTACCCGTTGATTACAGATTGGCAACTCAAGGAAGATTCAACCTCTATAATGTAAACAAAAGTATAATACACATTCCACCAACACCCCCACCACCCCCCCCCCCCAACTTGAGTTATACCTTTTCATAAAAAGCAACATTTTGGTGGGAAAATGACATTGAAGAAAACAAAATTGTGAACATTCCCATTCCCCAAATCACTTAAGTTGACCAGAAAGTAGATTGATTTCCTAAAGTGGCTAAATGTTCATATTGGAGCAAGATCAACTGCAAGCATGACAAGTAGTTGTCCAACCAATTTGACTGGATATGGGGGAGAACCATACTTGAACTCAGCATTCCTATTGAGATAAGTAACTTGGTCAGATTACAGGCCAAAAAGTCCCCTAAGATCAACCTGAGGACATGCCAGAACTTCATCACTGGTGTCTAGCCCAGTTCTGAGGAGAACCAATATGAGGGAGTGAGGGACAGCAAAAATTAGCTCCAAGAAGTCCTCAAGTTTTCAACATTACAAGACACCATGCCCTGCTTCTATTTTATTAAATCCTACATACTCCACCAATCTCACGAAATACTTTTCATGATTGTAAGAGTCAATTTCTAATCCAATAACATTTTGCAATTTCTATTCTAGAAAACCAAATCAGTAATTTAGAACAGAGATACATTAATTGTCTAAAACTTCTTTCACATAAGCAAAGAAAGAAGGTATACTGATTTAACAAAAAGATAAAACAACAAATTTACCTGCAAAGCATATGCAATAAACCAAGAGAGATGGAATATGCCATCTTTCAGCCCCATCATGTAGAGACCTTCTTTTATCTTCTGTTCCTGATAAGTTGGAAATTGAAATAGGTTTGAGGCCACAAGAACATAATAGGTATCGTTCTAGAATAGTAAAAATAAGAATGCAATATTATGGTGTATGCATAAACTTGTCACCACTTCTACATCAATAATAATTCCTTCATTACCCAACCTTCTCGAACACAGAGTAGCTGATCAGGCGGGAGATTGGGTAGAGAAATCCCAGTAGATACCTGCTTATCCCAGTTCCACGTCAACAATATAAAGTTGTCAAATGTGCACTAAAAAAATACATTCTGGTACATGTAACATGAAATCAGAGAAGAAATTATATGCAAGGAAGTCATACAATACTCCCATGACATTCTTGATGATGGACTGAAATTCATCATCCGTATATTCACGAGTTGGAAATGGAGCTATTCTTATGTTCGAAGGGCTAAACTGCGTCCAAGGCAGCTTCAGCAAGGATCGTGTACCAAACATGTGTGATGAAGAGGGTTGTGTGCTTTCATTAACAATAGTAGTTCCATTTTGCTGGGCAGCAAATATTATGAATGAATCTAATACCTGCTGAAGCTGCAGCGAATAAACCAATATTAAAGTATTGGCATGCATCCATAAGTATATCTGTATATATTTTACAATACAAAGACTAGTGATATAAGAACAGAAACAAACAATAGACGTCAAAACCCATAACAGCACAATAAAGATGTCCACGGCAGAATATCCATAACTCATATTATTTTTGCAAAGGACTACAGATAGACAAAAAGTTTTAGGGAAATAATAGCAAAGAGGAAAAGAGCAATCATACAGTCAAAAAGCCACTGAAGCTGTACTGCATTGTTGGCACAGTATTAACACCCAATTCCAAGTCATTGAGATAAGGACCATTAGTGTCCATGATGGATTTAACATCAGGAAACCCAGAGAAAGCCCATGTGTGATTGAGGCGGATACTGTAATCATACAAGTGAGGACCTTGATCATGAAACACTACTGCTCCTTTGATTTTGGGATTTGAACAAGTCCTATAAAGAGAGAAAAAATCAGTACATCCATCAATACCACTAACTTAAAACAATGATGTGACAATCCATAAAACTGAACAGATTAATATGGATATAACCACCAGCATTAGTCACATTTCTAGAGTTTAACTTTTACTCCAACCTAATAGTCTAAGTTGGTAAGTGGATGGCCCAACAAGTATATTAAGAAATTTTAAACTCCACACACTTCCACTGTGGGTTACTTCAACACTCCCTTCCATGTGCGGGCGTGTTCTGCGTGTCTACCAAGAATTAGCTAGGAAAGCAACATAGACGGGTCACACAGGCCCGGGACCATACTAGCTCTAATACAATGTTAACCTTATTCCATCCTAAAAGCTTAAGTAGTTAAATGGAGGACGTAACTAGCATGTCAAGAGGTACTGAAGTCCACACACTATATATCTATGAGATACTTCACCACATAGCAGTACATTTTTTCTCTTTCTATATAATGTATTAGCAAAATTCTAAAGAACAGTTATCAGATAAATATAAACGCAAGAGTAGTAGAGCACAAAATACAAAAGCACAAGAGAAAAATCCAATTGCAGTTTACAGGCTTTGAAGGCTATCATGAGTCATGTCCAATGAACACAATTACGGAACAGGAAAGGTCTATCAAACAAAATGCAAGATCTTAATGTCACACCTGAAGTAGGGCTAATGATTACATGTTGAGGTACATGAATGATGCTAATAATAAATAATAGTCTTCAATTTTTCAGCACTCTGCCTATACATTAGTAGTAAAGACCCAGACTTACTTGACTTTATCGCAGGTGCCATATAGATCTGAGCGTATGTAAGTTTCCAGCTCTAGTTCATCTTTATAGATTAAAGTAACTGACTGAAAAAATGGAACCAAATTCAATACACATGAGTTAAAATCCTTGATAAGGAAATTATTGAATGGTGTAATATAAAATTATTATGTTATCTGGTTTGTAACATAAGAAGAGACTCATTGAATGAACCCTTACCTGCATGCATTTCTAATTTCTTAAACTAAAAAGGCATTAATTGTAGAACTAGAACAACTCAAAAGCAGGATCTAGAATTTTGAATAGTAGTAGCAATAAACAATTGAGTCATTGAGTTGTTCATCTTTGATTGTAAATAATTAAAGAACTAAAATAAATACTAAAATAGATGAAAGGAAATTAAATAATTAACATATAGGCTAGCAAGAAGTATTAATAGATACACAGACACAACCCTCTCTAAACACAAATATATATATAACAAAAAAAAATGACACCTTGAGTAAAGGAAATTTTATTGACATTAAGTTGATCATCATTCTCGTCTCTTCTGTATCCGGTGCAAAAGCCAAATACTCTCCCTTCGCCGACAATAATTCCAAAACTTGTTGAAAACTGGGAGATATCCCTCTGCCCACTTCCAAAAATGTCCCTTCCCGAATATACCTGAACCAGTTTTACCAGACCATAATGCTGTCAGAAAATAATGTTCTTGATACCAAATTCACAAATCCTAGAATGAGGGAACAGGTAAGCTTTCAACTTTTAAGTTCTACCTTCTTTCTTATTAAATGATGTTATAATGAAACTACTTTGTTTGATTTATTCCTTTCTCTCTCTCTCTATCTCTCTAAGTTCAATTAGAACAATTGTCAAAGTTTTATCATCAAAACTTGGCATCAATTCAACTGTATCTCATTCGAAGGCTATATAAGAAGTTATAGTTGCCAAAAGCAAATGGTAAGAAGTTATATAAATTACATACACAGAAGACAATAAATAAAAAATATTAACAAAAGAAAAAAGGTTGATAATGGCATACGGTTGAGCTAGGTGAATCCTTGTATCCACTCGCGTCCTCACAGCAATCAGCATTAGCATTACAATGGTAGGAAGCAAAATCTGCCAAGATAAAAAAGGAAAGCAAATTAAAAACAGAGCAGAACAGCTGAAATTTTGAACAGATGAACAATTAAGGCAGCAACGCCAAGATTCACCACAACACCAACACACGTAAATGATCAAACACCATTTTATAAGTGACGAAACCCCAATTTTTGGGGAAGCATCAAAACAGATAACGTAGAATACATAAAAACAGAGAGAAATCATAATCCTGTAACGATTAACATTCAAAAAATGCCACTAGAGAATAACAGGAAACACAAATCAAAACCGGAACAGCTAATTTAGCAAAGTGATGATAATGATCATTGTATACAGATAACAAAATTCCCAAACATCAAAACAAAGCTACATAAGAAGCGAAAATCCACCAAAGATAAAACCTATGCAGGTAGTGATGTGAAGAATGTAAAATAAAGACCTCAGCGAAAGTGACGAAAGGGTGGCGGATTTTGAGAAGCCAGTTCTTGCGGAGCATGGCCATCAACTGCCGCCGAGCAGTCCCCATCTCCGGCAGAGTCTGTGACTCTTGGCTCTTCGTCTTCTTCACAAAACCCTACTTTGCTTCTTCTTCAAAATCCGAGAAACCTCAAATCTCAGAGAGAGAAAGAGAAAGGACTGTTGACCGGAAAAAGGGAGAGGAGGAGGTGGAGGTGGCACAAGGAGGAAGCGAACATTTTTTATTTATTATTATTATTACTATTTTCCAAAATTCTGAAATATATTGTAATACAGTAGAAGATATTCTATTTTTTATTAAAATAAAAATAGAGAGTAATAAAGGAGATTGGGGTTGGTGGGCCCAGCCCAAATGTCAGTATCGGTTTTTTTCGGTTGAAAATCTCTCGCGTTTCTTGTGCGAGTTATCGTGAGATGTGACGATACGAATAATGATAAGGGGTTGGTAAAACAGTACTGAGTGACAGTGTATGTCACGCGCTCGATGGCGCACGTGTTGGAAGTATTAATCCATGGCCGCCTACTTTTCCCGCAATTTGATTGACGAATGACCGCC
>JAYMTH010000969.1:0-16885 GCA_036897465.1 Pelargonium australe | reverse complement strand
CAGATCTAACCATGGAAGTCACGTCGGCGACGCTCGTGCTCGCCGTCGATCTCGTCGTTGGAGCTTGAAGCTCGCCGGAGATGGAGATTGAACAGCCTGGGCTGTTCATCTTCTTCTTTTTTATTTTATTTTATTTATTAATTCATGCTTAAGGGTCTGTCTGGTTGTTCATGTTTGGCTAAATTAGGGGTATTTTACTCATTTTGTACTATAACAGAAAAGATTTTTTGACAAATTCTGGTGGGTTTTTTGCTTAAGCTAATAACCGAGGTGAGATTTGTGCAAAATGTGCCAACCACGTCGAGTTTACTGGAATTTGCTCAATTTTATATTATAGTAGCATCTCTCTCAACTCTTGAGTCTCAGTGCAAAACAAGCCAAACACTCCACAAATTAAAATACCCATTTTGTTCACTACAAAGACAAAGAGGCAGGGCCAGAGACACAGAAACACCAGAATCTCCAACAATGGCGATTCGAATCTGCTCTATCAAAACCTTCCTTTTTCTCTTCCTCATCTCTGCGATTCCCATAGCCTACCTCATCTCCCTCGAAATTGCCGCGCCGTCCACTCACGTCTTCCATTACCGCGCCGGCGGCTGGCTTCGGGAGTGCGCCAAGTGGGACGATCTCAACCGTCGATTCTTAGTCTCTTTCCTCGAAGGCGGCGTGGGCCAGATTTCGGTCCCCGACGACCGCTCGCCGCCGGAAGCTGTACTCGACGAAGTGACGGTGGTGAAGGACCTTGACCTGGCCGGAAACGGAACCGTCGGAATCGTCATTGACCGGCCGAGGAACCGTCTCCTGGTGGTTCACGCCGACGTGTTTGGGAACAAGTATAGTGTGTTGACGGCCTATGATTTGTCCACGTGGACTCGCCTGTTTCTCACCGTACTCGGTGGGCCTGGTACGTTTATTTTCCGTTGATTCATTTATGGCCGTTTGATATTTTCGCGCCTTATCGCCGCAATAATTTATTTTTATTTTTGCTTTATATGAACATTAACTCCTGAAACAAAAACCCATAATTGTACAAGAACAAACATTTATTTTTATTGTTAGGTGCACAATAAAATTTAACGCAGACTTGTAGATAGTAACTAAGTTTAGAGGCAACAATTCGGGTTTAAGTTCGAATTTTGTCAGTGTTCGGATTGGAAATGCCTAACTTGAAATCATAAGATCAATTTGCGGGTTTGAAATGCATGGATTATAGTGGATTTTCCCGACCCGAGAATTGATAGGGTCTGATTCATGCAACCTGAACTCGTAAATATGTGAATCGGGTTTGGGAATTCGCAGTCTCGGTCAAATTGTCAGCTCTATTAATGCTAACTCTAGGAGAAAAAAATAGGCAATTGTGATTAGTTTTGAATAACATTAGTAAAAGTTATTTGAATTATTGATTTTCAGTTATGAAATTGAAGTTTGGTGAGTTACACAAATCCCAGATTAGGAATAGAAATATGGAATTAGTCAATTAGACCCACAAATTTGAACATTTGAATTCAAAATCCCACAAAACCAAATCTTTAAATCCATAATGACAGTGCTCTTCATCAATTGGTTCATTAAACTATACATATTAATTTATGTTTTGTTGATGCAATTGCAGTCCCATTGATATATATTTTTATTATAATAATATATTTTTGGACTGATAGCGGATTGCTTGTTCCAAGAAGCATCTACCTAAAGATAAAGAAATTTATTTATGGTTATGGGCTGGTAGACAATTGTTTGTTCCCTGTTGAACACAGATCAGAAGCTGATTTTTTTATCACTATATTACAGTATATTTCTTTAGAGTTGTCAATGGCAGTTCAGGTTCTGAGGACTAAGTTGTCAAAATAATACTACTACTTAATTATGAAACAAGCAACAGGCTTTGTTCTTTGTTGGGTTGGATCACCCACCGGTATGCTTTTGTCAAACTGATCATAGTCTAAATCCAAAATGTCCTAATCTGTAGGTTCGCTGTGTGTTACCAAGACTTTTTTGGAGTTCTTTCAATTTTTTTGCACAACCTATGGTAACTAGGTGAATCTATTCTACGAATTCAAGTTCATTCACAATCTGATGCGTGGACTTGTGACATTCTCCTATATCTCTTATTGCTTGTGAGTGTTGATTGTGATATAGACTTAAGTGAACACATACCAGAAGTGATTATACCTAATCGGTTGCTCCATTATATGCATTATGATTGAACATTGTTCACTTCCCAATATACTTCATTGCAATCTGCTAATTCTTGATTAATCGTGGATATATATATTTCACGAGTCTTGTTTCTTATTGCTCATGAGTCATAACTCATAACTGTAACATAGACTGCTAAAGTGAACTAACAAAAGCGTTTATGCCTAATAGATTGCTTCATTATATGCCGCATTCATTGCATTTTGCTTATACATTTCCAATGAGTGAGTGTAGGTGACGAGAAATCTTTTGCGGATGATGTTGCTGTTGACCCAGAAGGCATTTCGTATGTCACCGATTGCAAAGGTAGCAAAATATGGAAAGTTGGTGTAGACGGGGAGTTGCTATCAGTTATCCAAAGCCCGCTCTTTGTTCCCAAGGAGTGGTACAAAAAACTCGTAGGACTAAATGGGATCGTGTACCATCCCGATGGTTACTTGATTGTTGTCCACACCTTCAGCGGGGGTTTGTTTAAGGTTGACCTAACAAAAGGCGAGGAAGTGAAGTTGATTAAGGTTGCTGGAGGCCCTCTAACATTCGGAGATGGCTTGGAGCTGTTGTCCCGGACAAAGCTTGTAGTTGCTGGAAACCCGTCTGCGAGACTAGTAGAGAGCTCAGATGGGTGGGAGACGGCGTCTGTTGTGGCAAAATTCTCTGGGCCGTCTCATCGGCTCGCGACAGCAGCGACTGTGAAGGATGGTAAGGTGTATCTGAGTCATATGATCGGCATGGGATATCCAAAAACGAAGCATGCACTTGTTGAGGCTGTTTTTGATTGATTCATGAAAGGTTGTGAGTGTATTGTTATAGGATGTGATCTGGATTTGGTGTTGATCAATTGTGTTATTTTCTGTTAATGTATGACTTGAAAGAAAAGGATTTGTGGGAATAGTAATTTCTTCTATTGATATTACTTTTATAGAGATTTACAACATAATTACAATACAGCCTAGTACAAGGGCAGTAAATCAGTGACAGAATCAGTGTATGGGCATTGTGGAAGTTCCTGAAAGAATTGTTGTGCTTGAGCCTTTATTAGCTTTTATTGTAAGCTCCCGCGAGAACGGGCTTCCCCAGGCGCCAATAAGGATCGTAAGGCTGGCCCCTTCTCTCCTTAAACGGGGGATTAGGAGCGCCGAGCGCACCCATCTGATGAGTGGCTGACCGTCAATCACGCTCTGATCACACGGTGGTGATGTCATCAACCAGACTTAGGTTGTAGTCTCCATTGTAATCATGGATACATATGCACGAACTATAGAAGAGACCCTGTTCAAGTATAGTCTCTTCTCTTTTGTCAATGTGGGAACTTGTTTGAAAACTTCTTAATGATTTTGTTTTTAGAGTTGGGCTTTTTTTGCATCTCGGCCCATGTTCAGTGAAAATGTCAAATGACCCAAATATGCAACATCATTTTTATTTATTATTATTTTTTTAGCATTGGCAACATATAGGATCAAATTCCAAAAATGATGTGTTTGTTCTTTTCCGTCAGCAATACCTGAAGAGATGCTCGAGTCTTAAGTCGCATGTCTTAATGCTCATGAGACGCGTCATGCAAATATGTTTTGGAGGATACTAGAATAGTAGCGAGCAGTTCTAGCTGCAATGTGTTTTTTACTATCTCTTTTCGATCTACCTGTAAAGCCATAACAAAATGAGCTATCTATCTTCTCTTACTGGTACACCTCGACATATATTTTTTTTTCCACCTCGACATATTAGTTCCTCAAAGAATGATTATAAATATTGGGCTTATTCTATATTGAATGGCCCAAAATTGCATGCCAATAGGCCCAATGGGCCTTCCCAATGCAGACCAATAACATACTTTAGAAAGTTAAAAAAAAAGAAATAGAGTAATATGGGCATCAATTGTCTGATATAACTTTATATCAGTTGCACTAATGAGATGATGACACCTCATTTAAAATCATGGATTCAGACGGGTCGTTTCGCTCCCACAAATTCACTTGGGTGGGTATAAGTGAAATTTGATGAGGTGTCATTACCTCATTGACTTGGTTTTGCAACTGATATAAAGTTATATCAATCAACTGATGCACATTTTACTCAAAAGTGTAATACAAATTAAGAAACTTTAGTAAAGAGATTCACTCCCACAAATACTATTTTCATATTTAGTTTTTATACCAAAAGAGCATAACAAAGATCAACAGAATAATGAAATTGGTTTCTTTATGAGCTAAACAAGACAAAAAATTGTCTACTTTGGTGCCTTTCTTAAAAAATTATTCTATTAACAAATCTGAGTGATTTAGCAGTTGAAGCAAAGACAGTTTTCATTAAATGCTGATTAGAAGCAAGGAATCAATGGCTATGAAGAGAACATGATAATAATTACAATCTGCCACTAAATATTTGCTGTCATCTGTTTTCCACAATGCAAAATTACAGGATAATCCTAATTTCAGTTATTATTATTTTTTAAACTGTTTTAAATTCAAAAATAAAATATTTCTATATTTCAGTTGAGTCAACTGACCAAAAAATTTAAAAGGAAAACAGGGGTATTTTGGTAAATAATGAGAAATCCACACTCAGCACCTCAAGTGGAGTTCCTGAAACCCACTCCACATTATCTTGTGCTGTTGTGGAGTGTTTGTGTCTTCTCTGCCACTTCTTCAATTATTACCATTTATTGTTTTTTATTTAGCTTGACTTCCATAGCATTTGCCTCTTCACTCATAGTCTCTGAACACTCCAAAATTTTGATTTTTTATTATGAAGTTTATTTATGATTGATCTTTTGCTGTTTTGCACCAAGTTTAGTGAGTAACTGAAAGGCAAGCATGGAGAGACAGAAGAGTTTCTCCTTCAAATCTACAAGATTTTTGCTATTTTCAGTTACCATTTTCACTTCTCTGATCTTCCTCAGCTTCTTCTCTGTTTGGTTTGTTAAATCTACTCCTTTTGTTCTTCAGCAAGCTGATCTCATCAACCTCAACACATCTTCTTCATCATCATCCTCCATTAGTTTAGGTTTCAGATCCGTTAGTGTTCAGGTCTTGACCAGTACTGGTCCAAGTTCAATTGGAAATTCTTCAGCATCAACAGTGGAAAAGCCAAATCTGGCTCTTACCCATTTCAGAAAACCAGAGAATACTTCTGGGTTTGAGATTATTAAGGGAATTGGAGAAAAGGGAAATGATAATCCAGTGGCTGAAAATGGAGAAAAAGATGGTGATGGAGCAGGTGTCATTTTTACAGCTCTGGTAGAGAGTGACTCTGGAGTTTCTTCAGCACCAACTGAGAAAAAGCCAAATCTGGATCATACCCATTTTGGCAAACCAGAAAATAGTTCTGGGTTTGAGATTATGACAGGAATTGGAGAAAAGGGTAATGAGAACCAAGTGGCTGAAAATGGAGAGAAAGGTGGTAATTTGACAGCTATGATAGAGAGTGACTCTGGAGTTTCAGCTCAAGAAATTGAAGTTATCAGCAGTGAGAGGAGTGAAGAAAAGAGGGAAAAAATGGATTCTGTAGAGAAAATTGAAGGTCAAAGTAGCAAGAGGGTTGTGGAGAAGAAGATTGGAGCAACATCAGTTAAAAAAATTGAGTCTTTAAGCAATGTAAAGATTGAAGATAAGAGGGTAAGAGAATGTGATGTTACAAAAGGGAAGTGGGTCTATGATGAGAGCTATCCACTGTACACAAACACTTCATGTCCTTTCATTGATGAAGGTTTCAGCTGTCAAAGTAATGGGAGATTGGACAAAGGGTACATGAAATGGAGATGGCAACCACAAGATTGTGACATCCCAAGGTACTAATTAGTAATCAGCCACTACTTGATTTCATATATTTTGTAGTTGTATTTTGATTTTGGAACTTGTTGTTGAGAACAAATTGAAAATGTGTTTTTGGTGTTGGGGTGATAATATGATTGATACACTATTATAGGTTCAATGCAACAAAAATGCTGGAATTGATTAGAGGAAAAAGGCTTGTATTTGTGGGGGATTCGATCAATCGAAACCAATGGGAATCTATGCTGTGTTTGTTAATGGGAGCTATAAAAGACCCAAAGAAAGTCTATGAGACCCATGGGAGAAGAATTACCAAAGAGAAGGGAATTTATAGCTTCAAATTTGTGGTAAAGCCTGTACCTTTGGTTTTGTTTTGGTTTTGTGTTTTTGCATCATTTGATAGTTATTGGTTTTTTTGAGGTTGTTCTTGCAGGATTATAAGTGCACAGTTGAGTACTATGTGACCCATTTCTTGGTACATGAGAGCAAGGCCAGAGTAGGGCAGAAGCGAGTGCCGACCTTGCGGATCGATGCCATTGATCATGGCTCTTCAAGATGGCGAGGAGCTGATATTTTGGTCTTCAACACTGCACATTGGTGGTCACATTTCAAAACAAAATCCGGGTTAGTGCCATTCTAGCTCTAAACCTTGCCAGAAATATCATTTTAACCGTCTCTTGGCTTTTATCTACATTTGATTAGATCCGAAAAAGAAAGGAAAGAGCATTCAATAGGAACATTTCTATGTATACTGTATGTCTTTATGATTGGGTTATCTTTCTGAGATTTGCGTAATATGCCTGAGAGATTGATTGTGGACGTGTTGTTTCAATTCGGTAAAGTGAAATTTTATAATAGAGGGTTGATTCTATTTAAATTTAGTGAAAATAGAAATTCAAACATAACCTTTTGTGATGCAATCTTTGGACAATTCGTATCCAAACTCTCAAGCTTAAATAAACGTGCTGTGCCTACGCCACAGGATTAACTACTACCAGGAAAGAGACCAAGTTCATCCCCGGCTTGACGTTTCATCAGCTTTTAGGAGAGCATTGACCACTTGGGCATCGTGGGTTGATAGCCGTATCAATCCACGCAAAACCAAAGTTTTCTTTCGAAGTTCAGCGCCTTCCCACTTCAGGTTTGCCTCACTCTCTCTTTCTCTCTCTCACTCTCTCTAGGATCAAATTTCTCTTTGTTAGTTTTGTTGTTTCGGGATTTAATTGCTAAGATCATACATTCGGTCTGTTCATCAGAGGAGGGCAATGGAATTCTGGTGGGCATTGTAGGGAAGCTACTGTCCCTCTTAACGAAACTTCAATAACCGATTACTCCGAAAAGAACATAATTGTGGAGGACGTGATTAAGCAGATGAGAACTCCAGTAACTCTGTTGAACATAACCGGTCTGTCGGGATATAGGATTGATGGCCATCCATCGGTATATGGAAGATCGGGGAAGCGCTTCTCCCCGAGCATCCAAGATTGCAGCCATTGGTGTCTTCCAGGGATTCCAGATACCTGGAATGAATTGTTGTATTTCCATTTAACCACAAAACAAAAATAGTTTTCCCTGTTATACTGTAAATTCTTTCAATTCTTTCTGCAAGTATTAGTTTTGCAGGTTTTGTAATATTCCGGTTCTCTATGATTTTTAGCTTTGGAACCGGAAAAATCATCCCGAAATGAATAATTGTATGTAGTACATGCTACACTTCAAATTAATGCATCATGCTACGATTTCCTATATCGTAGCACCATCATTTTTTTTTTTTAAAGTCGGGCCCTATTCTGTTAATTTTTTAGTTCAAGATTTTGCTTTCAAAAATCTATAAATGATTGAATACTTGAATCTAGAGAGAACAAATAGTTGAAAGAGTGCAAAAACATCTTCCCCAATAATAAATTACAAACCATTACTCTCATAACACTTTCATTTAACATAGAAATAGCATGTATCACACTCTAAAATGTATTATACTACAAAACCAACATGACCTTTTTTAAATATCCCTCGAAATGGGAGTCAATTAAAAATGTCCTCGACGCGACATTATCGAACTCCTATACCTTTCGCTAGAAATATAATTCCTAGCTTATACGGAAAAATTAATAATGTTTTTTTTTACTGTTCAGCCTTGTAAACCAAGGTGCATTATTGTTTTACTTTACCTTGCCTGAAACCGCAATCTGGCATATATGCAATATACAAATTTTGCCACAACTTATATAGGATTGTTCAGGAAGATGTATCTCTTCAAATGGGTGCTATAAATAGTAAGTCTCAATGGGATTGGTGTTTTTTTGCTCTACCTTGAGAAACTGACGAGTCATCTCTCTTGGAACCCTCGGGTTTGCGAGCCCAAACTGGTGCTTCGTTTGGCCCGTAACAATAGTCGTAGAAGAGCTCCTCACTGGCTTCGATGTGCTCCTTGGCGAAAATGCCCACTCGATGATCTCCTGCTACCAGCATTACCTGCGGAAGCTTAATGTGTATTAGCTCAACGAAAGAGAACGAATGTGATGTAGCAATGCGTGTTGGGATCGTGTACCTTCGCGTAGCAGTTTGGGTTTGAAGAGTGATTTGCGAATTTCAGCTTGTCTCCTTTGCGGTAAGCATCGACAACGTACTGCCAAGAACAAGATAGAAGCTTTGAGGTTTCAATGGTTGGATGCGAAGGAGCTACCTAGAGCTGGGAATGTGGGTCATGACACGTGACTCGACACAAGGGCGACACGAAATAAGCATGTTTGGTCCGAGTAAAATTGTATTCATGTCATGTTCGTGTTGGGCTCGTAAGGCATTCACACACAATTAATTAAATGTGCCAAGACACAAACGACATGCATGTTTAGGGTTATAATTGTAATTTTACCACAAACCAATTGAACTTAGTCTGAATTATAGGCTTTTTTGTATGTTAGTTGGCTTACTTGAAAAATGAATGTGTTATACTTAAAATAAGTTAACCAAATCAAATTTGTGATATTTAATTGTGTCGGGTTATGTCGTGCTAAAGCATATAGGTTCATATTGTGCTAAACGTGTCGAGTCCGGCTAAGCTAAAAGTGTTTGATTGTGTCATGCCAACCCAATCCATTTACTAAAACGTGTTAGGTGTGTCATGTCGTGTTACATGCTCATGAAAGTGTTGTGTTCTTGTTAAACATTTGAGCACGAATATTAGTGAAGCTTACCTGATCATTCAAGTCAAAAAGAAAAGATGAATTTGCGCGATCGTAAATTTTTCCACGCTTATCTGCTTCTCGATGGGATATCAGTTCACCAGTGTATTCCCCAAGGTAATCATTCTTATTGACCGGGTTCTGAAATCATACATCAATTCAAAGATCAGAATTTGAAATTATCCATTTGGAGAAGAAAGAGGACAACTAATTGTCTTACCTTCAGAAAAGCTCCCCATCCAGAAACATCGGACTTCCCCAAAATGATCTGCAACCGATAAAAGAGGAGGAAGAAGAAAGAAGTCAAAATGTATGGTTCCTCCTATCATTTCACAAATTAAAGAAACAGTGTTGCTCACCCTCTGCTGTTGCCTTAAAAGTAGCCTCATGTTTCCACATTGGCCCTCTCCACGCCTGGGCGGCTCACCTAACGAACCATCTCCACAACTGCTTCAAGTATTGAGTCACAAACAAGTATGGAAAAACAAAAACTTTATAACATCTACTTTTATGCTTGTCAAAATTTAAGCATACAGTAATTACCTGACCCAACAATTTCGGCACACATCAGGGTCACATTCACGTCCAGCAGCAAAGCATGGACATTGCCGACTTCTGCATTGGCTCTTTGCACAATGACATCCTCTAAAACGATTTTTGCAGCTCTTCGAGCAGCTGAAGACACGATAGCCAATTGGATTATGGATGACTAGAGTAGAAACCTTAGCACATCAAGTCTACTAAACTAACTAAGTAGCTTATATACTGTGTTCAATATGAAATCTAATGCAATTATAGTAACATATCCACATAAATGATTCACTTAAGTAACTAAAATCAGCCTTCAAAAAGCAATACAAAGCCACTTTAGCCTTTTTGTTTTAAAACTCAAAACATATTTTACCATTTGAAATTACTTTTGGTCATGTAAAATATGAAGGTATTGTAGCACTAGCCTTATGCATTTAATATACTTAAAATACAATTGAACATACCCACAGTATTTTTCACAACAAGTTCCATTATGTTGGCAAGGGCATTGCTTTCCACACACAGGCTGACATCTGCATGGTGTATATTGCTTACGCGAACTGTTTTTGCCATCTGCTATTCTTTTCAAAATTGATGGGTGACCAGTGGATTTCCAAGAATATTTAAGCTTTTGTGTTCTGCCTTTTCTACGAAACATACGTGACCTTGTCGGCTTCTCATGCTCCTTCATAGACAAATTAACAGGTAATGCCAATAAAGATTATTATAGTGCAGAATTAGCTTTCCAGATTCTAAGTAGCGGACATTGTGAAGTAAATATAATACATACCGTATCCGCATCAGTTTTCCCATTATCCTCGAGTAATGAACTTGATGCAATTGCAGATCTATGAGCTGTTGAAGCTCCATTGTCACACATGTATCTGGATATCTCTATGCAAGTTTTCAGGCCGGAAAGTAAGTTCCTGGCTATAAGGCAACTGCAAAGCAAAAGTTACAACTGTAAGTAAAAACACTAAAAGGAGTTGCGCATATTATCCTAGTTCAAAAGAAAGTGCAGCTAGCATTGCTCGTAGAATTTAACATGGTAATTATAATCAAACAATCTACGACTACGGACTATCCTATCCTATAAGGGCAGTTGCAGAGTGTAAAAGGAATTACACATGTTATCCTAGTTAATATCCAAATACCTGTTTCTCCCAAATATCTCTATTCCCTTCAAATATAATTCTTTCTCAATTGGTTTCCACGTAGAGGTGCTCAACATCCCTTCAACTTGATCCTTCACAGGAGTGGACAATTGCTTCACTTCAGGCCTTTCCATGATTTCCTTTGGGGTATCTGTGGTATCGTCCTTCACATTAGTGATATGATCAGCAATTGATGTAACTTCATCAGCTGTGGTCACTAGATCCAAAGATACCATTTTTTTCTGTTTCTTACTAGCACCATGGGAATCATCAGAAACTGTTACTGTGCTGTGTACCACTATATCTGTGTCATTTATGATCTTGCGCTTTCCAGCACTTTCGTGCTGGGATGTTGAAGCGACAGGCACATCCAAATATAAAGCACCTGAGGCAACTTCTGATGTAGCAATGGCTTCTGAAGTAACAGGTGCTACATTCTGAGAAATGAATATTTCATCTTGTACAATATTTCTATTATCATTACCACTTTGTTCTTCAGCGACAGGGGACGCTGACTTTCTCTCTTTCTCTTCCAAAGTTGTACTTTTCATTACAACCAAGGCATTACTATCTGAACTTGCTGGCAAGTCTTTGACAAATCTTAATTGCAAGATGTTGACATCGAAGTTGGATTTGAAATCATCCTGTCCATAAATGGCAGAAATCAAATGAAAAATGGAGACAATAATAATATTAAAAGTCCCCAGATATGTAACGGAAGCAAGTCTGACACCATCCCTATCTACAGTTCATATCAACCCATAACCTGAGATATCAACTTCTGAGACATAACAAAAGGCTGTTGGTTGCCGATCTTATAATTGACTAACAATCAACATTTAAAGGTGTGAAAAAATGATTCAATTATAACTGTTTAAAGAAGAATGCAAAGCCTTACCTGAAGGTAACACTGATCACTGCAAGGTTTTCTTTCATCGCGGTCAGACCAATTTGTGTGCCTTTCACTCTGTCAAGCAAAGCTTCAATTATATTAATAAATCATACAAATTTTAGACTAAGTTGAAAAGATATAAAGATGACTAGTGCTTACAGGGCTGATTAAACTTTGAGAACAGCCATGCAGACGGCAGTCAAACACCTGTTGGAGGGTAAGATCGAGAAGCATGGGCACAGAAACAAATTAAGGAATATGAACTGTGATATTAATGCTACTTTATAAGACAGCAAAAGGTCTGAGACCACAGCTTACCAAGCAGCGACGGCAAAAAAGATTATCAAAAGAATCTAAAGCGGCACTAAGGGTTTTGTCTAGAAGAATTCCCCTATCAAATTCAGATTCCCCAGAATCTGTAAGGTTTAGATCATGTTTCTGGTGATACTTTTCCTTGAGCATGTTGTATCGTTCCTGCAAATATCAGAATCAATCACATATCTCGGCAATAATATGATAAGCTTGCGAAAAATAAAATAAACTAACCACTTACAAACCATTAATGTAAACACCAACAGCTTAATTATCACATTCTCATGCCAAAATAGAATACCTGCATTTCTGATCTGGTGCCTCCAATAAACTGGCTCACAATGTCCAACACCTCCTCCCCTAGCCCATATTCTTGGAACGCCGTCCTGCCAAATTCAAGAGAGAAAGATTAAGAAAGTAATCAATGTGAAAGATAACTTACAACAGTATATTAGGCTTGCATATTTCTGCCCTGTTAGTATTCAAATGGTTGCCTGAAATGACAGGTTGATAACAGCATCTCTGTACTGAAAGTTTATAATTACCTAAATAATATAGATGTTTCTAAGATAAAAGGATAGGTGAAGTTCAATTTTGACTCTAGAACAAGATAATTAGATAAATATGGTATTGCAACCTCCCATCTCATCAGAAACTTACCACAATATTCTGTCCTCGCTCTCAGAAAAATCATGTTTCTCTTCCTCGAGTTCTGTAATATCATCCTCACTGTCACTACTGATTAGTGCTTCACTGCCATCTTCATCGTAGTAGATCTGCCTTCTTCCAGCCACTGACTGGTCATCAGCCATTCTCTGATTTCTGTGCTGTGTGGGGGGTAAAATTGAGATAAAAAGAGCTATAATACTATTGTCATATGTAAAAGAGAAAAATTTTGCCAAGTGACAGTGAGAATAAAATAAATAATATCCATGTGATGTAATTGACGGCGAAACATTATGAAATACAATGTTGAACTTCTATTGAGATCAATAAGAAATTTCATTATTAATAAGAGACCCCTTCAAGTATAATATCCACGTGATGTAATTGACGTCTAAATTTTAAGAAATATTATGTTGAACTTCTGTTCAGATCAATAAGAAATTTCATTATCAATAAAAGATCCCTTCAAGTTAAAGGATAATATACAATCTCATACAGTCATACCTATCCAAAAATACCCAGCTAGTGTAGGGAGGTAATTTGTCTGAATGTGGAAGCTTGATAGTAATTGAGGATACAACTTCATGGCTGCTTATGTAGTCTTTACCTCCTGATCCTTGAATAAATCCACTAAATTTGCTGAGAGGATTTGAAATTCTGGAAGACAGCATTCTAGCAGATCCATTCTTGCTTGATGCCTCTGATATGAGCTCAGAAACATGACCTTCTAGTTTCTCACGATTCTTCTCAAGTTTTTCCTGTGCACAATGTAATCATGAATAACATATTAGTCATCTTATATTCATATTCACCAAATAAGAGATTATCAATGATCTTCCTTCTTTATATACAAAGGGAAAAAAAACAATTTAAGATCATCCATGTCCAATATAAGGTAATTTATCGTTATCAAAACAAGTGCGCATCATAGGGAAAGTATTTACGACCAATCCCCAATAGATACACGGAAATGCAATCATGTAAAGATAACATCAACCTCTAAAACAGCCACAAAAAATAAGTATCAAAGAAGTATAGTACAGAACTGCAAATGACTTACTTTGACTGAAACAGCTCTCTCTGCTTGAATTTGCTTTTGAAGCTGACCAATCTTAGCCCATAAGTCTCCAACATCCTCACTAGACTGTTCACCATGTAACTGCAACTTTAAATATATGCAAAAACACAACCAATCAGCTTTTCCCATTCCTAACTTCTATCCATCAGCAGAAAAAACACGCATACAAATAATTCATCATGTGGCATCAATTTTCTAGTCCCAAATGAGGCTGTTTGATTCCAGAGAAAACTTTAAAATGATGGAGGAAGCCTAAAATCTCTTCCTAGACGAGGTTCACATTGAAGACTGAAATTCCATAATACTTTAAACCCTCCAGTAGAAGGAACCATTAAATTACTAATAAACAAATTCTACACAAACCCCAACAAAAAGCAACTAAATCAGATAATCGAGTGACTCCAAATCATAGTACAACAATGAAAACCAACGAGTATCGTTAGAACCAAAATCAAACTCACTCAAAAACAAAATCAAATTGAAAATAGTAGCTTATGCACAAATTCCAATCAGAGAATCAAGTGACTCCAAATCATAGAACAATGATGACGAACGAGTATCAGTAGAATCAAAATCACTCAGATAACAAAAACAAACTTAAAATTAGGAGATTGAGAAGAGAATTCTGACTCTGAGAAAACTAAGCAAATGATGGAGATAGCCTAAAATCTCTTCCTAACAAGGTTGACACTTAACTGAATACAAAAATTCCAAACTACAATAATACCTCACATAGAAGGAACCAGAATTCAAGCATAAATCCCTCCATAAAATGTGCATTCATAAACAACAGAACATCAGTTTAAAACCTTCTGAACAAGTTCTACAATAATTCCACTAAAAATCAACTAAATCAGAGAATCAAGTGACTCCAAATTGTACAAAATAATGATTAAAAAAACGAGTACAGTAGAATCACAGTCAAAATCACTCAGAGAGCAAAACCAAACTAAAAATCAGGAGATTGTGAAGAAAATTCTAACTCCGAGAAAACAAAGCAAATGTTGGAGAAATTCTAAAATCTCTTTCGAGACGAGGTTGACACTTTAAAATAAATACCTGAAATTTCAAAACACTATAAAACCTCACGCAGAAGCAACCAGAATTCCTCCATAAATTGTGAATTTACCTTCAGACCAAATTATACAAGAATTACAACAAAAAAAGCAACTAAATCAGAGAATCAAGTGATTCCAAATAATAGAATAACAATGATAACAAACGAGCATCAGTAGAATCAAAATCGAAATCACTCAATAACAGAAACAAACTCAAACTCCGAGAAAACTAAACAAATGACGGAGAAAGCCTGAAATCTCTTTCTAGACTAGGTTGGCACTTTAACTGAATACTGAAATTCCAAAAAACAATAAAACCTCGCGTAGAAGGAACCGGAAATCAAGCATAATCCTCCATAAATTGTGAATTTATGCTTCTGACCAAATTACACAAGAATTATCACAAAAAACAACCAAATCAAAGATTCAAGTGACTCCAAATCATAGAACAAAAATGATGACAGCCGAGCATCAGTAGAATCAAAATCAATATCACTCGGATAACAAAAACAAAAACAAACTCAAACTCCGAGAAAACTAAGCAAATGATACTGAAATTTCAGAATACAATAAAACCTCACATAGAAGTAACCAGATTTCAAGCATAGCTAGTGAATTGATGCTTCTGACCAAATTATACCAGAATTACCATAAAAAGCAAGTAAATCATATAATCAAGTGTCTCCGAATCATAGAACCAAAAATGATGACAAACGAGCAGCAGTAGAATCAAAGATTCAAAATCGCTTAGAGAACAAAAACAAATTCGAAACCATGAGATTGAAATTGAGAAGAAAACTATTTACTCTGAGTTCAGGAGCAGAATCAGTGGCTTTGGACACCATAGTTGCTCTCAGCTGTCGCTCTGGGTGCTCTGTGGTGAGCTCGAATCGAGACGATCATGGAGTAGGGAGTGGAGAGAGAAGAGAGGTTCTGTGTGTGTATTGTGTGAAAGAGAGAAAATTTGAAGAAATCAAGGTCAGTACTGACACATGTGTACTGTGTCAGTGATGTGGCCAAATATAAATGGCGGGGCTGGCTTCACAAACCGTTTCACTTGGAGTCAGCTTTCGACACCTGGCAGCGTCTCATCCGTTGATGTAGTGGGTCCCACATAGACAGACAGTGCGGACGGACCAGATTGATCCAACCAGAAAATGTTCTTGTCTTAGAGCCGGTGGATACTTTCATATGGGCTTGCTTTACAATCTTCGGGTCACTCAGATGGCCCAAATTTATAGCGGACTTTTAAAATCTTAAGCCCAACAAGCCCAATTAAGTAGCGATCTCTTTGATCGAGCGCTCAATATTCATAATTGAAGTCTTGAACTATTGGGTTAAAGCAAATTCTTCGAAACATTACTCTTTAAAGTAGTTTCTTTAATATTTGTTTTATGTTACTATTCAAATTTGTATTTGTTTGATCTTCATTCTATAAGATACAAATTGGTCCATTTTCTTTAATTAATCTGTTAATGTTTGTGATGATTTACATTTTATTGGACTCGCCAACAACTGTGGCACAACCCGAAAGAAAAAACGAATATAACTTATCAAATTGCAAAGCCGGCTGACACAAAATCGTGGGTTATGCACTTAATGCACCTCCAAAAGCCCAATTTTTTGTATGTTGTCTTAAATCTGGGCACGACATATCGGGATTTGATCATGTCGAGATTCAACGTATTTAATAGTATTTTTAACTATACCACGGTAAATATTCAACCAATCAAAATTGAAGAATGTCATATGTACACCATTTGACACCTTATATTCACACATTCACGCTCTTGCTAGTTTTTCTCTTGCGTCCATCCTCAGTTATGATACTTATTTCGTGACAGATGAATTAATATTTTTTCAAAATACGAAGAAAACTAATTCTTTTATTTTCTTACATTATAATTCCGGTCCTAACCGAACATTTTCCGCTCCGATCTGGTCCACGATTATCTAACCTTCCAAGCCGAAACAGAGTGAACCGGCGTCCCCTTCCACCCAACAACCAAGCACTTCCCGTTCTTCTCCAACGTACAC
>JAYMTH010000968.1:0-16902 GCA_036897465.1 Pelargonium australe | reverse complement strand
AACTGAGTCATGTGGGAACCGAAGCGGTGGGCGGCGGCCAGCTTATTGGTGGCCAACCGACCTTAGTTATGTCCAATTCCTCGTGCCCAAACCCATATTGACCAAACCAAATCCTTTTAAAATATTTTAACATTAACTGAGGCTTAGTTCAAAAATTGTGCCCACGCTGAGCCTCAAGTCTAGCTACGCTGGTGTATGCACTTCCACGAGATCAATGCAATGAGCATATATGTCTTCAACTTTTCTTCCATTTCCATGTTGATCCCAATCTCCACAGGTCACAGTCTCAGTCTTCAACTACCAGCTTTACCGGCACGTGGAGCCGCCCGGTTGGAAGCTGAGCTGGGAGTGGCAAAACCAGGAGGTGATCTTGGTGGTGAAGGGAGCTGAGACCACAATGCAAGGCAATTGCTCTAGATTCTCCTCTCCACTTCCTCATTGTTGTGAGCCTAAGCCTGTGATTGTTGACCTCTTGCCTGGAGCTCCTTACAACAAGATGGCTCCAAATTGTTGCAAGGGAGGGGCTTTATGTTCCATGACCCAAGACCCTTCCAAGATTGGTGCTTCTTTTCAGATGAAAGTTGGGGTTGGGAACAAGAAAGTTGTGGATATGAGTAGTGCACCAGCAGCAAATTTCAGTCTAGGCCTGCCTGGTTACACCTGTGGACAGCCTTTTGCTGTCAACCCGCCTAGCCGGTTCACCAACAATGGAGGCCGTCGGTGGACACAAGCTCTGAGTAAGTCTAAGGATAGTTTCTATGTCGGGACAGTCTAAATGCGTGTTCTTACGTGAATGTTAAATGACATGCGCTGACATTTAAAATTGATGGTTTACTTATAGGGACATGGAATGTAACATGCATGTATACTCAATTTCGAGCATCATCTACTCCAACATGCTGCGTTTCCTTAACTGCATTTTACAGTAGTACAATTGTTCCTTGTACCAGATGCAGCTGTGGCTGCCATGCCCTACCTCGAACAAAATGTGTAAAGTATATAAATATATAATCTCGTTCTTAGTCTATCTTAAGATCATACCATTTTCTTGAGCTCTGAATCAAGCTGCACGCGTGCAGGCCTGGCGAGACTCCACCAGCACTGCAACTACCGCATAGCAATCCGAACGATCCACCAAAACCTATGGTTATGTGCACACAACACTCGTGCCCTATTCGGGTGCACTGGCACGTGAAAGTAAGTTACACAGAGTATTGGCGGGTAAAGATCACAATTCAAAATCTAAACTATGCTATGAACTACTCTCACTGGAACTTGGAGGTTCAACACCCTAATGTGCAGAGCCTGGTTCAAGTTTTCAGCTTCAACCACCGCACACTTGACCAGCACGGTCCTTACAGTAAGAACACATGTTCTAAGAACACTAGTCAATGGAAGTTCCTAAAAGTGTACATTAACATAAACCTTACTGACCTTCAGTGCATCTGTTTGATTAGACGACAGCGTGATGTTTTGGGGAGTGGAGCACTACAATGACTTGCTGCTGGCGGCGGGCAAGGATGGATTCGTGCAGAGCGAGATGTTGTTTCACAAAGATGCAGGGATGTTCACTTTCCAAGAAGGATGGACTTTCCCTCGGAGAATCTCCTTCAATGGAGATGAGTGTGTAATGCCTCCTCCGGATGAGTATCCGAAGCTACCCAACAGTGGAAGCAGAATCCTAGCTAGACTTTCTTCAGCTGCTTTCTCTATAACATTGCTGCAAATAGCAATAGCATTGTTCTAAAGCATTTCCCGAGAATCTACATTCTTTTGTTTCCACTACGACAAAAATGCAATTCTATGAAATACAAGATGTGAAAAACCATAAGTTTATTCGATTTATGAATATAATCAACAAAAGTGAATAGGAAACATCGGTTTTGTTCAACAGATTTTACAAGAGACCATATTCTCACCACAAGGCGTTGCAAGTTCGAAATCCGGGTGGGAAATTTTGCACTAGGGTGAAACGAAAAAATCACTAGAGAATAGAATACATGAGTGGAACAATATTGATCCATTTTAGCTTACCACCTCCGGTGGGTCACCTGCCAGAAAAGATGATTTTCGAGGAATGACCACCAGGTGCACAAGATATTAATTTAACAGAAGGAAAGGGGAAGGGGCAGGAAACCACATAAAACTTAAAGGCACAAAACAGGCAAAGAGAGACCGTCATCTAGAGGGGCTCAGCTTTATCCCGCAAAACATGGGAAACGACAATTATGGTCCCAGAGCATTGGCCACCAAGGAGGCAAAAGACGGACGGGCGAACACGGCACAGCCCCAGCTGTATCATCAATCTAAATGTGGAGTGGACCACTCACAGGGTCACGGCCAGAACTGGCATCCTTGTGTTTCAAGGACAGGTTTGCAAATTGCGAGTCCAGGTCTCTGCTGCTACTGCGTCGATGGCTAGAAGGTGGCTGTTGTGGTTGCTGTTGCTGCTGAAACAAAGCTCTTAGCCTTCCAATTTCTCTCTCCAATACCTCTTGCTCCACTGAAAACAGCTATATTTAGTTTCCTCACAGCATAAACAAAAACATACAAAAACAATTTCATTGTAAAAATCTATATCCGCATATATCAGCATCACAATCAATCAGCCACTTTCTAATGCAAGTTTAAGGCAAAAATAAACCAGAGAATCTCTTGAAGAGGCAATGCATCCAATAGAAAATTTATAGTTTCAGCACTCAAGAAAGTATTTCTTCAACACAGCTTACTGCAACGCCAAACCATTTTCAAAAGAAACATCAAGAACCCATGTTCGTGTTACAAAATCTAGAAAAAATATCATAAATAAAATCTTCACCCAAAGATGTTTTTGAGACCTGTATGAAATTCTCAATGTCTCCCAGATATTGGGTCAACTGATAAAAATCATGACAGGCGAAACCAAAATCCTTACAATAAGATCCCTTATGTTTGCTCATAAGCCATTTAAACATAGTTTTTCATTACAAGTGCATGAATGTACCTACCCTTTCGACCAAAAATACCGAGTCAAGCTTTCTGCTTCCAAAACTTTTTTCTAACCGCTTTGCATTGAATTATATAGAATGAAAATTAAAATATTAACCCATTTCCAATCTAATATATGCTCTTCTTGCTTCAGGTTCTCGCACTTAAGCTCACTAATCTAGGTGTTCAAGCAATGCATGCAGAAACAAAAATGAATCGTCAAGCTCTTAACTATTAAAAAGGAAAGAAAACTTACAATATTTAATTATCTGTTCCTGTGCTAAATTTTCTAAACGTTGCTTCAGGGCTTTGTTCTCCATGCTCAGAATAAGATTCTGCTGATTGAGAAATTCAAGCTCGGCTGAAACTTCAGATCCTTCTGCCTGTTTGGACAAACATGTAGCGATTTAACACTGGAACTTTTTAAGTATAAAATCCACTCTTTTTAAGTGAAAACAAAGTTAAAATCATCAATATTTAGCTTTGCAGACCCTTGCCTGTAAAGCTTGTACATTCCTTTCCAGCTCAGCAATGTATTGAAGCTTCCGAACCCGTGACCGTTGAGCAAATTGCCTGCATCAGAAGCTTTTTAGGTCTACAATTAAATGTACTAAATGTCTCCAGAATTAACAAACATATTCTTATTTGCAGATTTAATAGTAAAAGAGCACATAAGACTAGGGCAAAGAATTCATTTCAACTCAAGGAAAACCTTTTGTGCTTGGTAGCAATATTTGATTAGAAGCACATAAGGTCTACGAGAGATCAGAAATACTCAAGACCAGAACATTGTAAGAGCAATTTCATTATAAGAGATATCAGTAGCAGCTATTAGTATTTGAGGGATAAAATGTGTCAAAGCAATGGATACACAACAAAACAAATATGCAGCAGATCAAAATGAACACCAAAAGTTGCATCAGTTTAGTATCCATTGCCAACATATGAACAGCATAAATATTTGTAGGTAGTGAAAACCAAAGAATATATGACATACTGCTTAGCACGTTTTGTATCTGTGTCAGATGCAGATGACTTAGCAAAAGAGCTATCCTTTTTCTCTGATGAAGCTTTTGAATCATGTGAATTGGATTCATAGGGATCCTGCTTATCAGTGGCTGTAGATGCAACCCCATCTGCCTCCTGCGGTGGTGCTGATGATACTGTACTTTGAAGAATCATGTTATCCCTAGCAGAAGGTAGGTTGCTTGGATGACTCCCAGCATTCATGGATGAATCCCATGGCCTATTCTTCTGTTTTACTGAGTTAGCTTCAGCATAGAAAGAAGCACGCTGAGCATCTTTGTAGCGATCAAATTCTTTAGACCAGGAAATATTTCTGTTCTTGTAGTCATCCTGGGCTGCATAATCTATGTTGGCGGCATTTATTGCATCAATATATGCAAACGAGTCACTTGATGAGCGTCGATGACCACCCCTGCGCACAGGTGTCTCTGGTTCATTAAGAAGATCATCAAGCCAAGCAGGTTGCTCTTCTATGAGAAAGCTCTCCGAGGAAGTACGTTGGTGGTGTGCATTCCCCTCTCTAGGCTTCTGAACAGCTTTTGATCCAATTGGAAGAGTTGGGAAATAATCAACATACGCTGGAGATATACTAGGAAATGGGCTTTTGGGAGGAAGTAAAGCATGCTTTCCAGAGTACATATTTCTGACGTTTGATGACCCCTTGGAATTAGCCATAGACTAAGCACAATCAGTACCTGTATAACGGATGCTGCTAATACAATCACTCTTACCTATAACAAAACACAGATTTTCGTAAGAAATCACAACACACTCAATATGTGAGAAGCATAATACGAAGACACTGAATGAATTTAAACTATTCTTTTAGTTTGTTCTCAGACCGGCAGTACTTCACAACATCTATACCTGCATCCATCAAATTCTTCATCTTATTTCATAATTTATCATCATAAATACGAACTGCAGCTACTAATTCAGGGCTGGAAAGAAATGTTCATACATACTAATTCCAATTCTCACACGCCATGAGCTGCAGACAGCACATAAATCCCAAAACTTGCTTCACAAAATGCTGAATCATAAGCACAAAGCATATTTGGTTTCATGTGTCAGGAAAGGTTCAAAATTTACAACTCCAATTCATTTCCCACATTTTCCCAGCCACCAAACAGTCCATAACGAAAATGTAAGAAACGAAACTAAGCCCCCAGCTCCCGAAACAGATAGGGAAAGCCCTAGATAGCAACTTACTGATTCCACATCGCAATGTGAATAAAAATGAGGCCAGTAACCAGAAATCAATACTGATTTCAGGAATTAATCGAAAACAGAACAGATTCAGCATCTGGATGCAACAACAAAAAAAAGGAAAATAGAAAAAAAAAAAAAAAAAAACGAAAAGCTTACCTCTGTGAGAGGGATTGGAAATGGAGGATCTTTGAAATGCAATGCGCAAAGAAAGGTGAGAAGGTGGAAATCGAAGCTGAGTTTTATGTGTCCTAGGGTTTGGTTTATACCTTGGAAGCTGTTTCTCTCTCTCTCTTCTCGTTGAAGTCTGGTCCTGTCCTGTCCTGGCTGGCTCTGGCTGGGGTTGAAATTGGAGACGGAGAAGGGCATGATTGAAAACTATTATAAGTGTAAAAAACAATATATTTTTTATTTTGTTTATCGCCCAAACTTTTGCCATTCTGCAATTTTTACCCCCCAAAGAATCTTAATATTTCTACAAGAACAACTTTTACATAAATGGCTACTTCTTTTTCCCTTTATTTATTTATGAATAGAAGATAATGCGTACTGTAAAGATGAATTTTCATATGATTTATCGTATTCTATCAATACGATATGGTACGCTAAATAATTGAACAACGGGTTAAGTACAATACGTTTGCTGGTGATTATTACACATTAATTAATTAATTTAATTCACAACACAACTTAACGAATTTTGCGTGATAATATTGTATAAAATGTATTTGACATGTTGACTTTGTGGCCAACGTAGTTTTAACTTTTAAGTTCAAACTTTGATGCTAATGCCTTAACGATTTCGTTGAAATTTTATTTTTCAAAAGAACCCAAATAAATAGTTTGATGGAAAATCAGAATTGTGAAAATAAAAAGTAACAACCTTAACATGGGTTTAATAAAGAGTAGAATGTGATTTGGGGATGTTTAATGGTGTTGACTTGTGAGTTAATTGCACGTAAAGTGGAAAGAGGAAGTGGGTTTAGGTTGTTGACAAGGATTAGCAAATAAAGTTGAAAAGGGACAGCCAAATCCACACATAAAGTGCACAAAAGGACAAGAATTTGTATTTGTAAATCCTACATTATATTATCATAACATGTACTCAGGATACAACCCACCCTACAATCCCCTGCCCTACCCTATCAACATTTTGGAGGGCTACCCTACCCCACGCTACCTATATTCATTATTATTTCACTCTCTCCGAGCGTATCAACGCTTGCAGCCACTTTACATGTCAAATAGATGTAAAACACGTGTCAGACTATGATAGGTGAAAAGTGAAACTCCTATGGTGTTTTTTAGCAGTTTTGGGTTTCGAGGGTGGGATAGTGAATCTCATATTGTGTTAATTATGATGAACGGCTATGATTCAATTTCAGTCTTACATGTATTTGACATGCATGAATCATTTTCCTGAAGAAAAAAAAATCAATTATGATCGAATAAAGCAATAAGCTATTCCACAAGCATGCTAGAAAACAACCATGAGCACAAAAAAGATACCTATTCCTGGAAAGATAGAGATAAAGTAGCAAAATTTAAGAACCATCTATTCTATACTTGGCAATTTGGCATCATAATCATTCAACTTTAGCTTTCATTATTTATATGCCAGACACACCGCATGCACATTGTTCTGTAAAAAAAAACACACAATTTGATTTCTCATATGGACAACTAATCTCACCCACCACAAACGAAATCAAACTTCTAGGGACCTTCCTAAATAGAGACCTTAAAAAACAATACAACCTGTCTGTGAATGCTGTAATTTTACTTTCGGAGGAGTTTCGTTAATTACAAGAATGACCAATGATGGGGCTGTCAATTATTCTCTCAATATGTCCGAATGAATGACCAGAACAATACCTAGAAATGTTCTAAAAATTGTACTCTTTCATGTATACAAAGCAGTTCCCATAGCTCGCAGTCTTAAATAATAAAATACAGCTATATATGCTAATGAGATCACTTACGAACCCAACAACTTCTTCCATCTGGCGTATCCTAACACAACCAGGAAAAGCAAAACACACGCAGCTGTCATAATCCCGACAAATAAGCCGAATATACCTTTCATATCATACAAATGACACGGAATGTTCATCCCAAACAGCCCTGCTAATAAGGTTTCCATTGTTATAGCAAATGATGCGATGGTCAATGTCAACTGAAGTTGGATGAGTTCGTTACGTTGGTTGTCTAGTTGGATGTTCACGTAATCTTCTGTGTCGTCAATATACTCACGGACCTGCAAATCCAATAGAGAATCAAAACACAAGTTCGAAGATATGATTGAACCCAAAGAAACAAATTTAAAAAAATTCAAGAGTTTGAAGTCAATATCGACAACTATATTCAAACTGTAAGGGTCAATTGTCTGGAGAAAAAGAAAACCCAATTATAACGTCTATATGTCCTGCATACCAGCTTATGAGATTCAGCTTCACCTTTACAAGTGTTTGCTTTTATAAAATGTTACCAAATGGAGATGTCAGCTTTATCTGAAGGTATTCAACTACCCATAAGGAGGTGATGTCTCCATTTTATACCTTTATCATGTCAGAATAAATAGGAAAACACTCTCAAGTCCTAAATAATCTTAATCTGAATATTTAACCTTTAAATGTTCTCATAATCCCCCTTTAGACTTTTAACAAATGTAATCAACCACAATCCTCCCCTCACCGGAATCATACCAAAAACAACTCTCTACACACATTCTTTATAGGAGCTTGCAAAGACCATAAGTCAACATTTTTTGATGTTAAAAGAGACATAATTGAAGCAGACAGTGGACAGGAGATGACATTGTTCTCTTATATATCAGTCCTTTGATTGGTTAAGCAATAAATTCCTCTCCAATTCAGATTATGCATGAATCATTATTTAACAGCATAGCTTAACAACCTGATTCTAACAAAGCATTTGCACACACACAGTACAAAAATATACAACATCTAAAAAGTAAACAAGTAATAACAAACTGAACTTTAAGAGTCACAACATGTACATATGCAATAGTCAAGAAGCTACTCACAGATAGAATCTTGTTACGAGTTCCATCCAGCTGCATGAAATAAGCCTCAAGCAACATCTCCAAATCCTCAACATCATCACCATCCAAAGCAATGCTCGTTGCCATACTTATGCTCCTGTTGGAACCAAGTCGATAAAGATGGGTAGCAGGAGTTGCTGCACCGTTCGAAGCCGCAGCTCCCAACAAAGCCTCGTTTTGCTGATTCTGATTCCATTTCCTTGTCAAGTACAACTGTGCCATATCTTCATTGTCATCTAAAAGATGCTCAATTTCGTCTCTCACCTGGCATAAGAAAGATATTTAACCTTCATTAAATAAAGAAGTACAATGCAGGATTGGTGTTATTTAACTTCAAACAGAACCCATCTCTAGCATAGTTGGCAAATCACCTAGTGCATAAACATTTGTAAGTGTGAAATGAAATTGCTTGAACCAAAAAGTGGATTGCCTCAAAAGATTTCATTTTTTTTTTTTTTTGCATTGGCATACAGCATTTTGAAGAAGAGGATGGTCGGCTTAGGCAGTGGAGATAATTATAGATAGTCACTCATGGTATCTGATGCATGTGTACTCTGGCATCCCGAGGGTCCTCCATGTTGGGAGTTTAGCTGCCTATGTATTATGAGCTACCTTAATACTAGAATTTCATCATATTGTAATTCTACCTCTTGTTATATTGACTACAATAATAATTCAAAATTTAACTTTTCAATAAGATAGCATCACTCGTACCTTTTGTACACGTGCAAGAAGACGGGTCAAATTGCTTTTCAAACTCCTCACACGTTCAAGATTCTTTGTGCTAACATTCATGGCCAGTTCTTCCAATACAGGATAGGCATCTCTCTCAAGATCTGCCACATTGGAGTCCAAAAATGTACACACAACCTCAAATGCAATCTCTAGAACCTGAAACTCAAATGGAAGTTCACACTGCAAGCCGTCAACAGCTTCAGGAACAGGTAACCATTGCCCACCCGTTGAAACTTGCATATCATTATCTTCCATATCCGCTTGGCCACCTTCATGTACCTTATAAGAACTTTTATGAGGAAGTTGTTGCCTTAACTGATCTACAAATGGAAGCACCTCCTGGCGGAGAGGATCAAGCAACAACACTTCTTCAGCTGTAACTATAGCCTTTATAAACTCTAAATTGACAACCATGGCCTTCTCCCGGGCTGCAATAATACATAAAAAAAATGTTCTAACTTCATAACCATCAAACATAAAGAATGCTACAATAGTATAAATGACAAATAAGACAAAATTAAATGGAGAGGCACAAAGAGATCCAATTCCAAGATACTGAAATTACAACAAACAACTGATCTCTAGATAGCAAATATTCTACTAGATGAATGAAAACACTGTAGCACACAGAATATTGGAATATGACCAAAATTAGTCAGAGATTAAATAAAACACATCTGGTAGAAAGGCCGGCTAAGTAGATTTTTAATTGTTATTTTTTATTTATTGTAAATAGAGCACTCTTTATGCAATATACCGATAAGGAATCCTAGAATGTCATTAAGATAAAAACAAGACACACCTTAACTAATTCCTTCTGCTTAAGTTTACACTTTACTCTGAGAGTTATGCCTATTACCTGTCTCTAGTATAAGCCTTACTCCTATTAAAACCCTTTACAATAACTTAGTTACTCGCTGAACGGTAATAAAGATAGTACTAAGACCCACGTCTTATTGCTTGAAGAGTGAGTAGTGTCCTATTATCAAACAGCAAGAACATATCATGAAATGATATAATTGTCAGACACCATCATTTGTTTTTCTTCTTCAAAGTCATTAATAAGAACATCCTCCAGCTATCTTTGAAACACACCTACACAAATCAACTATACCTGAAAGCATCTACATCCAAGAAAAGGCTAAAAGTGATATTTCCAAAGATCTTGGAAAGACAAACTCAAATTCTACATAAATTGAACCAAAAAGTATTCCAAAATCAGGGACTTGCTGCAAGCCAGCAAGTGATATATTGTTCCATTTAATACTGGCAAAAGATGCCCTTGATGGTGCTGTGAGGAAACCAATGTATACAAAGTGTTCTCTGCTCACTCTACCAGTTACAATTGTCATCCTTATCATAACAATTTTCAGTTGCAAATTTTTGGGTGCTTGGGGCACTACTACTGGTTTCAATATTCTATAGATTGTGAAATTGATGTGAATTAAGTCTGTGTATAAGCAAAATCGAGGCAAAAACTTCAGCTAATTCACCGATACAAACAAAACAAAATGAAGAAGAGAGTAAAAAAAAAATATACCTAGAATATTGGAAGTCTGAGAGAAGACAGGACCGAGGATCCTCAAATCCCTAGCCGGAATCGAGACGCGCCTGATGATGGCGCTCTTGTCACACTCCACAAGCTCCGACTGCCCCGTCCTGTCGAATCTCATCCAGAGCCTGGCCTTCTTCTTCCCCTTGACACCTCCTCCTCCAGAACCAGAAACCCCAACGATCGCGTTGCTGCTGCTGCCCTGAGGAGGCGACGCGGAGTCGGCCAACATAGGAGGAGGGGGAGGCGGGGAGGATGGGGGTTGCTCCGCCTGAAGCTTCCGGAGGCGGCGGCGGATGCTCCGGCGAATGGAGAAGGGTAATTTTCCCATCCTCGATCACACAGAAACAGTCTCTCTCTCTCTTCTATCCTGGTTGCGGACAGTTGTAGGGTTCAGGTGGCGAAAGGTGATCTGGGAGTGGGGGTTAGGTGGAGGAGGAGGAGAAAGAAGAGGCCATGGAAGAGGAAGGCCGAGACGGTGGTGCAGTGGAAGAAGGTCTCTTCTGCCATAAAACGATTTGGATTCTGCTGAGACTCGATTTTTTCCTTTTCCGGAACACCGATTGCATTGTGGCACGAGTTTATTGTTCGATGTTTTTAAAATATGTTTCATTAAAATAATCGTAATAATTCAAAAAAATATTATTTAAAAATTATATTAGGCGCCGTCTGTGGGAATCGAACCCACGACCACGTGGTTAAAAGCCACGCGCTCTACCAGCTGAGCTAAGACGGCTGATGATAAAGGGTCGACGACTTTTTGTATATATAGAATGTGAAAACCTTCCCATCTCTTCAAATAATAGGTGTTTGGACTCGTGGGTCTTTGTGAGGACCTCGTTCTTCAAATGATAGGTGTTTGGACGAAGGACACGACATAAGACCGCTGTGCAGAGTAGCTTGAGTCATCATATGATCAAATTAATAGAGTAGCAAAACGCTTTTGATGATTCAAGTGCAAGCTGAGCTCCTTCGACGATCTAATTAAAAGTTGAACTTCTTCATTGACTGAAATGATGATGCAATTAACCACCTTTGAAAAATTCTAATCTAAAGCATCTTCGAGAAGATCCAATGAAAGTAGACCGATGTGTTTTGGACGAGAGAGTCGTGCGAAACTTTCGTAGCTTACATTGCAACAAGTGCACTTTATCTATAAAAGCTCATCATTGAAATTGAAAAAATATATACGAGAAAAATTGAAGAATGGAAAAATGAGTAGTGGCTTTTTAACTATTCCATGTCACTATGTTTCTTCTCAACCAATATCACAATAGAAATAGTAAAATGGCTTGGGCTTTGGAGTGAAATGGAAAGAAGATTCAAAACCATTTAGCTAGCTGAGTCTTTAAGTGTACAAAACTAGCCAATTAGGAACTAGAGCTCAGTGTCTACTCTACAGAGAATACAAATGAAATTACGCAGTAAAAACACTCATGGATCTAAAACCTCCCATGAGAACTGAGGAATCCGTCGAAAACCTTAAGCAGAGGTGAGAGGGATAGGCTTCACAGCACTTTGGATTCGCCTGAACGCCGTCTTCACTCTCTCCTTCAGACCTTCGTTTCCGCTCTCCACATCCCCACTCTGTTTATCCAGACGCGCCACGTTCCCATCGACAGTGATGACCAGCTTCCCGTCGTCTCCGTACTTCACATCTCCAAAAAGCGAAACGAGGAGTGCTTGAATAACCTTCTCTGCCTTCTTCCCGTTTTCTTGTTCAGCTTCCACATCCTCTGACTCAACTACCACCTTGGGGATTTCCCTGCTGATATTCAAAACCAGAGCCACAACAGAGTCTGAAACCATGTCGCTTATGGGATCGCATGCCCAATGCAGCGAAATGTATTTCTCCGACTCCTGCTTCACTGTCACTCTGTCATGCACTCGCAATGCTGGAAGCCCGGTCTCCTCGTCAATAGAAGACTCTATGCTCTCGTATATTTGCTTAAGACGGTGCTTTATCACACCAAAGGCGCCAGAGTATGGAATCGTGATCCTCTGATTGATGTTTGCTGTAGACAACTGGGAGAAGACATGGAGATCATCGGGAGCCATTATCTGGTAAGTAAAACCTTTCTTCACTAGTAAGCCACTGACTGTTTCGCCAGCTTCCGGGGACCTTTCAGCCAGCTTTCCAATAGTTTTCGCCATTTTCTCGGAGTTGAAGTACATTTCAACAGACTGGCAATTCTTGGGGGTGAGAATCTTGGTCTTGCCATCAGCGAACTCGGAGATAAGCTTCTGTTTGAGCCTAGCCATCTCAGCAGCTGCTCCGTGAACAAGAATTATATTAGGAGGCATAAGTTCTTTCAAGAACGTACTTGTCTGAAGATAGTCCGCATGGGCTGAGAAGGAAATGTAATGAACTTGCATGTTGAGAGGTGAAGTAAGACCGTTCATGAGCGTAACTTCTTTTGGTTCATTGGTGATGGTTTTAGCCAATGTCCCTTCTACAACATACCCAGGTATAACGCAAGCATTCTTCTTATCAGAACACCATCGATCAAAAAGTTGTCGAGACAACCCGCTCTGAAGGCCACTTGGACTTGCCATCACCACAGACGGGCCTACATCACTGAAGTTATCAGTACTATTCAGCGCTGATATGTGCTTGAATTCGAAGGGGTTTGAGTTTGCAAACTGGCTGCGGATCCTCTCATTCATGGCATTGATGTATGTTTGATAAACAGCCATGCATTTTTTTGCCAGAGGTGAAGCATAGTATATTGGAATGTTATGCAGCTCTGGATGGTTTGCCCAATACTCATCAAGGATCAGAAGGAGCTCCTGAGCACGGCCAAGAGCAAATGCCGGTATAAGGACACGACCCCCCTGAGCAATTGTAGAGTGAATAACATCAGTGAAGCGCTTCTCTCTTGTGAGTCGTGGCTGATGTTGCTGTACACCATAAGTCGACTCAATAATGCATATATCAGGGGAGAACTGGGGCATCTCAGCAGCACGAAGATGCCGGTCTTCTTCACGGGAGTAATCTCCTGTGTAGAGGACTCGAACACCAGCAATGTCAACCATGAACATGGCAGCACCAAGGACATGGCCAGCAGTATAACACCAGAAACGAATTCCATTTACTTCAACTGTTTGATGGAAGTCAATAACCTACAGGAAGTGAAATTAAACGTGCACAGTTACAAAATAGTTACTATAATCTGATAAAGACATGGACTATGAGAAAGGCACCCATATCAAGCAATATGGGATGTGATTTTTGGCCAAAAGGCCCAAAACATCTCATTTTTAAGGATCAAAGAGAACGGCAAAAATGTGAAACTTATGATATACAAACATGGATAATGGCACAAGTAATAGAAGAAACAGCGTAAAACTAAATGAGAAGAATAAGTCAATTGATGAGAAAAAAGATCAACTAGCAGACTAAGACCTTTCAACCATGGTTCCATAAGCCATATAGAAAGAGTATCAACAGCATGTTCGGCAAAATACAAATGCTAAATCAAAGTCCTTAATGATCCACAACAGGAGTTGTATTTAAAACAACTTCAGACATATGAATGAAGATACAACAAAATTTAGAAAAACATACAAGCCTGAGACAGAAAGTTAAAGCATGGATCTAAAGAATGACACGCACCTCAATTTTCTCCATGGATCGAATAATGCCTTGTTCATCATATAACATATCTTCAACTGACACCTTGCTCACTTTAACATAATCAGACATTAGTAAACGGTAGACAGCTTTAGTTGCATGAGTCATAAAAACTCGGCCTTTGAATGTGGTCTAATAAGAAAAAAACGGAAACATATTACATATGAGTTGTGAAAGTAACGAGTTCAAAAAAGGCACAAGATATAATTATGAAAAGAAAACCATTAAGAAAGCAGTAAAACCTTTTCCAGAAAATAAGGAAGAGATGCAGCATGATCCAAGTGAAAACTGCAAGCAAATAGAAACCCATTACAAGTGAACCAAGGGTTACAAAAATAGGGAATAGGGATAGTATTGTATTATCATCAATAAGCAGTAGATACTAAAAGAAGCACAAATCAGGATTCCACAAACAAATTGTTCACTGAATAGCTTACAGTCAAAACAGAAAATTCTGAAGTTGCCGTTATTTACTAACACCGGGTAACGGTCACATGCTTACAACAAAGCTTACAACATAAAATAGAATGCTTTCTAAAGATGAAAAATGGATGGGTTGGCAGAGGATTTTCAGCTAGCAGATGTAGCATTTTCTGATCCCCTTATCACATTGTAAATCTCATAAGAAGACATCTACTGGCACATGCAAAATTTTCACCCATAACTAAACACTAGCCTCTCACCAATCACTGTCCACACTAACATGATGACAGTTCTTCAACGAATTCTATCCTAATTTCTCCACTCATAGAGTTTCCACTACCTATCTATACACCGCCCAAACAAAAATAAATCAGAATTTGGCCAATGAAAGCCAAAAGTACTACTTTTGACCCATGATATATTTACATTTTACACCAAACATCCATGTTCTAGAGAATTAAGACATGACATTTCACTGTTTTATTAATATGTTGCCATCCAGAGGTAGAGCCACATTGCATAGAAAATGACAGCTATTAGCTTCAAGTAGAGACGGAAGGAGAAACAATAAGAGCCCAACCATTGGAAAATGACACGCCAATGGCTTATCAAATGTCAATACGAGATTATAGCACCACGATACTTTTCATCTAATCTAATCCTTAAGGAAAACTGATTTACTGTGAGTGCGGGTGGGTGAGTGAGGTGGGGTTGGGGGAATGAACACCACTAATTCCCCATCAACCGAAAAGGCGAATGATCCAGCAGTACATATGTGTATTAATTGATTTTTCATAAGACTCAATTCACATCTTCAGTCCTACAAACCATGAACAAACAATGAAACCAATAATTTACAGCAAGGAGATCATACCACGAAACAAGATGCAAAACAAACTCAAACAGAAAGTAATTTGGAAATACAAGGAAAGACAACCTACTGAGTGATGAGAAGGACATCTATGGCGGATGGATCAATCTCATCAAAGTATGGCAAAGCAGCCATTCCCGAGTAACCGGGATGAATCCCACAATCAAACTATAATTCATACGAACATAAAATAACCAAGAAAAAGGGTTAAAATGCATGCAAGTCAAAAATAAAATGGAAGGGTAGGGGATATATCCTTGTAGGCTTGTAGAGTACATACCAATACATTTTTCCCTTTATAAGACATGAACACACAAGACCGACCCACTTCATTGCCAGCCCCTAAAGGAGTGACAATCAGTTGATCCTCTTCTCTTGACACGGGCAAATCCCGCCTTTTGAGAGATGGAGATTGTCCTGTTGAAGCCATACTGAGCAGAAAGATCCACCACTTCTTCAAACAAACTGCCAAAAGTACAGAAGCCAAGATGACTAACATATCAAACTCGCATCCATCATACTATAGTATTAAGAACTTCCTATTTTGAAAAGTGGAAGCCACTGACTGTAATTAACCAGATATCAACAGTAATATAGCAACCTGACAATGAAACAGAATATATTCCTAAATGCATGATTTGCTTTTCTATTCCTAATGCAAGCAAACAGAAGGAAAATTCAAAACCTACCACCAAGTTAAAAATAAAGAAACATATAGCTCAATTTCCTTTGCTTTTTACCCTGTAATTTCATGGAAAAACATAGGCGAAACTAAGCTAAGTTTTTGGTCAAGTTGAAGCAGGATTGGCTCTAACACATCTCATTTTCTTTTGCTTTTTCCCTATAATTTCCTGGAAACCAAACAGTGCTACATACACCTCCGAAAATTTAGGTTTTGGAACAATTCCAACATAAAAAAAGCCATTAAACTTCTTTTTTTGTTTTCCTAAAACAATAAATTACACAGGCGTAGATGAAACTTACAGATAAAGAAAAACCATAGTAGAATCCGAAGTCAGACGCGCTAATTCCAGACATGATCAACATCAAGAACCGCAAAAAAAATTATATTTACGCATTGCGTTAGGATTAGTATTGTTTAATCAATTAAATCTCTACATTTTCATTCTTATTGGTTCGATTAAATGTTTTTCTTTTACCTTTTTGAAGAAAAATGCGTGATTGAAAAATTACACGTAACTCTCTCTTAGATAAGCTTATTACACATATTTCTCCTAAAGATCATGATAAGCTTATTACACATATTTTTCTTAAAGATCACGATGTAACTTTTACCCCCTAAGATTGCCACATTTTTACAATCCATTTTTCCGTTTGATGGGTCAAAAAGACCAAAATACCCTCAAACTTAAAAAAAAAAAAATTGAAACCAAATAGACCCTTAAGCTTTAAATATTAAA
>JAYMTH010000967.1:0-16909 GCA_036897465.1 Pelargonium australe | reverse complement strand
CGGTGATTTGACGGAACTTAACAACAGGGACTAATGGGGTTCACTTTTTGATAGTAGAGAGACTAATTCGGTCCATTTAGAAGTAGAGGGACTAATGGAGTTCACTTTTTGATAGTAGTGGTTAAGTTTTGTTGAGAGAATGGGTGGTGACGTAATTTTATCATCTCTCCCACTCACAAATTGACTTGTTTCCCAAAGCCAAAATGCAGAAGCGTGTTTTTTGGACAAACAAAACCTTATCCTCACAAATATTATATAGTATTGACGGCGACAAATTAAAATTGGTGCAATGCAACAAGTAGCGTTTGACCGATAAAAAAAAAACAAACAAGTAGCGTTTGTGGTGGCGTTGGGATGCTATAAATTACTTCAGGTCGGCTGGTTTCTGATAATGCGATTGGTTGGTTTGTTGTTTACAACTGTGTGTTTTTGGGAAGTTGCAAATAGTAATAAATTGAGAAACACCTGCAGGTTTTGGCACTTTGTTGCAAACCATAAATGGGAAATGGAGTAGGAAGTTTCTTTGGTTTCTCCTATATATTCCTATGACTTCTTTGCTAAGATTTGGTTTAGCTTTCTCATGCACCGCGTTGGCTTGGCTCCGATCATTTAATGTTATCCACATTCCCTCTTAATTACTTGGATTGCATTTTTATAAATTTGTGTGTCAAAATTTGATATCACATATACTGGTTCCTCATGCAACTCACATACCTTACTTCAATTATTTACAATAATGACAAATGAAGTATTGAGCGAGTAAGATATCTTATCGGATTGACATAGATCTTACAGATTACATCAAAAGTCAAAATCACACCATTACAATCAAATTCTTAATTGACGGTATCATATTCATCTTGTCGTAAAATAATTGTCACACTTTCTATTTTGAGAAAGTTATAGCTAGAGAAGTTTATTATGTTGTGTATTTTATTACTTTATCTTCATGCGCACGTATCATGAACAATTAAGAAATACTATCGGACTTATTACAATGACATTGTCGGTCGTTTACGTAATGCAACCATAAAAACTAGTAGACAGAGCAGCGAAAGGTTCACACCTAGTAGCGTTTGTAACGATAGGCGTTATACGGGGAACTGGTCTCTCTCCGGTATCAGAAAAAGAAAACAATATGCTAATTTTAAAACAAAAATATAAATGAAACAAAACACTTGTTTTAAAGTAGATGGAGTATTATTTAGTATATTTTTTTATTCAACATATTGAGTTGATCTTGTTGATGGACAACAAATGAGTGGTATAACTATAGCTAGAATCAAGTGAATAATAGTAGAGGAATTAATTGGGTAGACAAGCTAGTGAGGCCAAATTGAATTTGGGTTGGGTCATGGGTGGGTGGGTGTGGCCTCAAACCTTGCATCATTTTGTAAATGGAAACCCAAACTATGTATCTATATATGTTGGGCTACTAACCATTTTCCAGCAGCAGAGTATGGAGTCATGTACTCATAAATGTTATATTAGTGCCTCTCCGTGGGACTTAGCTTGTGGAATTCACATACATGTTTTTTTCTTACATCTCTTTTGTTGAAGCAAAATCTTACACTCGACTTGTTTAACCTCGATGTCGTGACCCTAAATGCTAATGTCATGGCATAACCCCTTAACCATATGTTCAACCTTGATGTCGTGACATTGAGGGAGCATGTTCCCCTTCTAACATATTTCAATATTGATGTTTAACCTCATAGGTCGCACCCAGTGAGGGAGCATGAAACTTGTCAAGGGGGGCACAATTTTTTTTTTTAACATTTGATTTGGATAATTAAATAAATACTCCCTCCGTCCCAAAATGAGTGTCTTGTTTGTCTAAATTTTTTTCTCAAAATAAATGTCTTGTTTCTATTTTTAGGTTATTATATTATTGTTTTTCCCATATCACCCTTATCACTTATGCACATGGGCAGATTTGCACATGAGGTGTGGTGGAAAAGTGGAGGTTATATTGTAAACACACTAAATTATCTTGTTATTCTTAATTTTTACAAAAAAATAGAAACAAGACACTCATTTTGAGAAGTACTAGTTTAACTTGTTATTTCAAAATTATAGTTAAAAAATATTATAAATTTTCAAATAATTTTACCTTGTAGGTGAAAGTTGAGATTCTCTTTCACTCTCTAACCATAAGTGTCTTTGGTAATAAAAGTCTCATGACTCATCCAACACCAAAAGAAAAGCCATAATTACTAAAAAATTGTACTTTTTTAACTACAATTGGCTTTGGATCCACCATCTCTAAGGATCAACACTCAATTATTTTGCATGTGGAAATGGTGATCAATCTAGTAGAACAATAACATTTTAGGGACCACCTCCTAACCAATTGTTAGTGAATAATATAAGAAAATATCAACCAACTCCTCTCATTCCATGCTCCAAAGTATCATAATAGCCCCTCCAACCAACCCAAGTGCATGTCTACTAGAGTTGACAAATGAATCAATAGACCGTACTGAGGAATAGACCAAAAAGTCATAGAATGAATGAACCACAGACCATACTTAATTCAGTATGGATCTATTTGATCGGTATCTATTCAATTGAATTCATTTTTCGGTTCAGGTCCAACCAAGCCTTAACTAGGGCACAATGGCTTCTCTATTTATAAGATGGAGAATTTTTGCTTAAGTAAGATGGCTAAGTCATCAAAATTAACATTAGTGGCTAATTCTCATATTTGGTTTTTATTTTTTTATGTGATTGATTATTTGTATTTTTATTAGCAAGAATCCATAGTTGATGTCTTGTTGTTAGGACAAGATCTTTTTCAGTGCATTGGTCACTATCCATGGTGAGTTGTAAGTTCAAAACAAAATGTCTAGTCACATTCACTCCAATTTGTACTAGGAGGAAGAAACTGTCTCAGTTACTCCATTCCATTAATAAAAGTTTAGTTTTTATTGTGTTTGTCAATGTAATTTGATGATATATTGCAGGTGATTGCGCGTTGGTTCGATTTGGTTGTGTTTTCGTCATGTTAAGCGAGGAGATGACTCACACGAAAACATATTGAACCGAAGAAGGAAGTCGGTTGGGCTTTGGCCATGCCAATGGCCCTGGCCAGGACCCACGCTTGTGGGGCCTGTTTAGCCGTTCAGAAGTCGCATGGTTTGATCCAGTTTTAGTATGTCATTCTTCATGATTTCGACGAGTGGGGTAAGTTTGATGTATATGAACTTTTCTAATTGCACTAAAACCAATATTGCTATCCACCTATCACAATTGAGGAGTCTCGTCAATTCAACTCATCACAATCAAATAGCTACACTACAAATACAACTTTCGATGAGCGTTTCGATTCATTCTACACCCTCTTCGCTTTACATTGCTATATATGCATTTATTCACAAGTGATAATCTTACTCCAAGACTTGAAAAGAAGAAGTTTTGATCCTACTATTTAAAGCTAAAGGTGAGTAATAGGTATGAAAAAGTGAATGAACTTTGAGGACGACATCAATTACAATTTCTTCAACAAGTCATAGGACAGTTTCACATTAGCGCATAGTATATAAAAATCATCATTAATGAATGAGACTCAACCAAATAAGGAGTCTCGAGCCTATAATAAATGATTGAGAGTCGAGCAGAACACAAAAGGAAAAGAATCTGAAAGCGCCCACCAATATATTGAAACAGGTACGAGTGTTAATATGTGACACTAGTCATTGACATGTTTATAAGAACAAACAAACCAAACACACACTTAAAAAGGGCATAAGAAGAAGTAGCCATAAAGGAATAGAATAGCCCCAATCACAAGCAAACTTTATGAAGCCAATCCTGGTGCAAGCCATGTGCAAAAAGTATATGGCAAAAGCAACAATAGCTGCTAGGGCTCAAATCCCATTCATTTTTCTATCTAATCTCCACCTATTTTTTCAGTTTCTATCATTTGTTTTGTGCCTAAAGCTTCCCAACTCCAGCTCTAAAGCTCTCCACAACTCTGCACTTATCTACTAACTCAACAGTTAATTCTTTGCTATAACAAATACAACATGTGTTTTCTTTACTAATAAAACTGTTCTTTAAATCTATTTGAGTGAAGCACATCAGTTTCATTGCTGTTCACAACTTTTCTAGAGCATCATCAGTGTGTAGCATAGTTCAGAGAATCTACAATTCTAGATGGTTTTAACCTTATAATTGGCTACATTGGAGACAACCCAATTGAGGATTCTGTGTTTGGTCACTCACCAGAGAGAAATGGGCATAACCCGAGAGCTTGTTCGCAGCGTCTTCACCAGAAGCCGGTCTTTTGGAACCAATGACAGCACTGTGAGTCTCCTTTGTTTACTTGAACTCTGCATGAAAATGAACCAACAATGTTACAATAATGTGTTCATGGTGTTTTGTTTCAGGTAAGGAGCAATGTAGGGGAGAAGAGAAGGTGGAGCTCAGTGAGATCATACCTCTGTGGGGAAGAGTTCAATTCTGTCCTGGCTGAGGAAGATTCAGCTTCTGTCAAGAGCTCTGAAGCAACTGTCACGCAGCCAGTTCTCGAGGACAGAACAGACAGAGAAGAGATCAAGAATCAAGAAACAAAGCAAGATATAGCACAAGAAAAGCATAATTCGACCTCAAATTTGTTTCGCCAGGAAGATGCAGCTGTGACCATCCAATCAGCCTTTCGAGCCTTTCTGGTAATTGCTCACTACATCAGAAACACATTTCACTAATTTGACACCATCCTTGGAACTTACATTTTAGTGTAATTTTGTTCAGGCTAGGAGGAGAAGTGAAGTGAGTGAATCAACAGATAAAACGCCAGAACAGGTTGTGGGAAGAGAGAGCCCGAGTAGAGAATCAGTGGGCACATCAGTTGAAGTCCTAACTGGGAATTCAACAGAAACTTTCTCAGTTAAAGAACAGATTATGGCTGATCATCGCAGGATACAACAGAAAGCCAGATCTCAAGTTTCGAGGCTAAAGGTAAGATAACAAGAAAAGAAACCAATCTGTTCGAAATATTTGAAACTTGAAGCTAACTTAATGTCAAAATGTGCAGGAAGATTGGGATGACAGTACAGTTAGCAGCAACATATCAAGAATGAGGATTCAAAACAGACTAGAGGCAAGCACAAGGCGCGAGAGAGCATTAGCTTATGCCTTTTCGCAGCAGGTACGAATCAAATTCTCTATTGTTTAACTAAAGTTAAGTACTCATGAAACTAATTCTAGTTCTGCATAATATAAACTATCTGCAGCTAAGAATTTGTGCAAAGAAAAGACAAGCAAGATCTGATGGCACAGAACCTAACATGGGCTGGAACTGGCTGGAAAGATGGATGGCTACTCGCCTTCCAGATAGTCCCTCGGTTGAGAACTATTTGAGCAAGCCATTCGAGCCCGTTAACAGCAACCATGGATTTATGGCAAATAAGAGATTTTTCGACATAACTGGGGAAGAAATGGAGAGTTGCGGATCCAATGAGGTGTCTGTCCAGTTTGATAGCTTTTCAGCAACTTCACCTGAAAAGAAAGATGTCAAGCCAGTTAAGAACAGACTCAAGGCTACAAGAAGTGTATCGAAGCGAAAAACTGTACCAAGTATCCAAACCTCAAAAGAGTATACCAAGGTAAATCCTAAGTTCATGTACTTCACCGAATCCTGATTTTATCAGGTTTGTGCATCACTTGGTTTTGATGAATTTGATCTCCATATTGCCACAGGTAAGCAAAAATGACTGTACAGAGGATATGGAAAAGCATAAGCAGAATAAGCAAAAACTGTTCAAGAAAGAAACGAGATGCTCGGATACTTCATCTGAACAATTCCCAGATCTCCAAGCCAGTGAGGTTTCAAAAACACAATCTCCAGATCAATGAGATATGAAAATATGTATTTGAATGCGTCGAAAAATAATTCTATCATCTAAATATGCAATTATGTGTTTTATGTAAATGGCTTCTAAATATGGTGTTGTGTGAAAACCATTCTGTACTATAATTTGAACTGACAATTTCATTTCCCATCTTCAATAGATTATGTCTATCAGTATGCAGGTTTTTTATGAATGCAATTCAAAGTTTTATAGTGATTCGAAAATTGGCAATGTTTCAAGAAATAAGTTAATTAATCCTATAAGATAAAATCAATGGCAGATGATGACATAAGCAAAAAGAAGAAACACAAACTATATGGACCTTCTTAGGGAAGAAGAAAAGGCTGTATTTGTTTGTACCTTTGATTCTTTGAAGTGTTTCAAGGATCTAAAAGGAACAAAACACAAGTATTAAGTATATTTATCCCTTAACTTTAACCTAAAATCCAAAATGTGCATATCCATATTGAAGTCTACTCTCTCTCCTCAAAACTTCATTTTTACATATTTTTTTTATTCAATTATGATTAAGCATCACACAAAGCTCAGAAAAGAAACCATCTAGTGCAATAATTCAGGGTTAAGATGCTGATAACTCATGTATCTACAGCACCCAAATCTCTATAGACTCATCTAACATTGAAGTATCAACAATAACAGTTATATCTCATATAGTACATCCTCCTATTCATAATTTGTTGCTTGCCATAGCATATCTAGGCAGATTTCATAATAAATCAAATAGTCCCCAAATCAAACTCGAACCTGACTTGGTTAACTAATGACCGGCCCAAGCATTGGATGAGTAACACGATTGTAGATAACAGAAAATTTCATCAGAACTAATGACATGCCACCAATCATAGCATCAATGAAGGTCGAAGGATATACATTGAGTACATGAAGCTGTCTCAGAATAGTGACAAAACACATACCACCAAACTAAGGGAACTAAAGTCAATTCCTATGGACTTAGATACAAATAACCAAACATCAAGGAAACCAACAAAACATTTTTTAGTATAGTTTGCTGCCCAAAATAGTGACCAACACCAAGGAAACGAAAAACATTTATAAAAAGATAGGAAATGAGGAAGAAAAACCGAATCTTCCCTTCCAGTATCATAACAAGTAGTGAATGCAAACTATAACCGGTAATGACAAATGAAAAACACATTGAATTTTAGCTCAAAAAGCTATATGAAGTTTAGAATACTGAAAATACCAGACGAAGATAGCATAACTATTGATTCAGGCTCTGGAACACTAATAAACCAATATTTTCAGCAGCTATACAACATAACCTTCAAATATGCTTTAAAGGGTCGCATGCACATAGCATCCATATCTCAAACATAATACAATTCAGTAACATCCACAAAATTGCACATAGGTAGCAAATACCATTTCCCTGCCATGACCACAACCTGCTGCCATAGAGAATACATGGCCTCTCTACAACGATGCACCAATCATCCCAAAAGACACCATAAGCATGTCCCGTTCGCAACTAGTATCCACCCTTACATATGCTAGCATCCAAATAACAGTGAAACACATATGCTTTCCGTGCAACATGGAATCGGGCTTTGAATGTAACAATCAAATAAAGATAACAAGATGGACAAAACTCAGAAACACACCATTGACAAGCTTGATAAACTCAGAAACAATAATTGATTAATACGAATATGTGAATATGATATAACAAGTATAAAGCAAGCATCTTTATCATAACAAGTAGAGGTAGTGAAGGCAAATTATAGCACGTATAGACGAATCAAGGCGATACACCAATTATGATCAATTTCACCACCTGATGATCCAAACCCACATAGAATCCAACTCTCCAAAACCCTAGATCTTATCAATATCCTCATCTTCAAACTCAATGTAATCGTCCCCAGCAGCCTCATCTTCATCAAGATCCCCAGCAATCCCCTCGTTGAGCCGAGTGTTCTCGGGCAGCTCACCGTAGGCCTTGAGGAGCCTAGCTTCGTCAGGCATGTACTTGAGGATCACATCAGCCTTGTCGTCCTGGTAGTCGCGGAGGCCGACGAGGATAATGTCTCCGGCGGCGATCCAGACCTTCTTATGCATCTTGCCGCGGATGTGGCAGAGCCTCTTGGTGCCGTCGATGCACATGGCTTCGCAGCGGCCGTTTCCGAGCATCCGGAGCACCTGAGCGTACTCCTGGCCGTCCTCCTTGAAAACGAGCTCGCGCTTCTCGTCATCGGCCTCGTTCTTTCCTCTCTTGCGGTTCTTTCCTCCCTTTCCCTTGTTCTTCGGCATGGTTTCTGGGCTCTGGTTCTCTTCTTCTGCGAAAACCCTGTGGCGACAACACAAAATTTCACAAAATTGAAAGGAAAAAATAGAGAAAATTGAAGAGCTTGAAGTGAATTGAACGAAATTGGAAGATGACATTGATTGAATCGAAGACTGGTACCTTATTAGGAGGAAAAAAAGCAGAGAATTTTGATTGAATTTTTTTGATCGGAGTAGGATTGTTTCAAGCCCTAGCTTTTGTACCAAAATCGGAAAGGTGAGGTCGAGGACACGGGTGAGAAGATTCGGTCGGATTGGAGTTGGAGCTGCCCGCCCGATTAATTGGACTTGGGCTTCTCTTCTCTTCCATAATAATCAAGTCGGGTTTCAGGTCGTTTTTTTTAATACGGATTACAAGGCACATCCAGACACGACTCAAAAAAGAGCGTTAATTCGTTTGGATTTTGGCTTTTACAAGCAAAACATGCATGTTTGTCTGAACCCAACTGAAAATTGACCGAGTTCATTTTATGTGACTCGAACCTACAAATATTTTAGTTTGCTATCACACATCCTTTCATTAATCGGTACGCCCGATTGATCTATAGTGTTGTGTGTGTTTTCTAAGTGACAAATGTGAAAATATACGTCATGTGTTATCCCATACAAGCTCTATTCGGGTGGAATTTATCAATTTTATAAAGATTAATAACGATTAGTAACGTTCAAATGGACTCTAAGTAAATTAGTTGTTGAAATGTTCGGTCTTCCAGTAATATGATATTCCTTATTCCCAAACATTATGCTCCTTGAAGATGATACGCAAATTTGAAAGAGAATAAAAAATATATGGTGATAGTGGGAAATAGAATCCTTTTCCATCATGTTAGCTTTAGCATTTTCTTTAGATGCAACTTCAAATTTTGATATTGTCGAATACTTGGATTCTTTTGTGATTTTACTTGCAAGTGAAGAATTCAATTTCCCGACCCGGCATGAAAATTAATCCCGTGTATCTATACAATTCATACCCAAAAATGTGTAGATTGACATTTTGGTATATGCAAGTTCAAATTCAAATTATCAGCTCTACACTCAAAGCAACAAAATGACTAATTTCTAACGGATTTGAATGTTTCGTCAAGACTACTGATAAAACAATGCAATTCTTATGTAACCCTATAGTAGTTTTGCATATTTTCCCACCACAAGTTCATTGATAATTGTCTGCAAGAAAGGTACGCGTAAAACACATGCAAGAAGTGCCATGAGCCAATCCTCTTCCAACTTCATTTTAAGCTGTGAAAATTACAAGTACAAACACAAACACTGCATATTTCCTACAAGCTAATTCTTGAAAACAGCACATCTATCTCCTTTTACTAACAAAATGAATCTATGAACAAGGTGCACTCTCATGGAGTGAACAGAATATAGGTCTCTCCAATAATCAATCATATATCATATAAACAAACAAAATTAAAGATCAACACCAGTGATGTTTCTGGGAAGAGAAATTCCAACCGGATATGACCTATGAATTCTATTTTTCATGCTTGGAAGCTTTTCGCCGGCAGAGTTGTCAAGATTGGCTGTTTTCGCGCTTACAATCGATTTCTCTACCGCGCTCGACTCCTTAGTTTCAGCAATGAATTGGAGGCCCTGACATAATTTTGTTGAACATGTCATTTGAAGATGAAAGTAGGATTGATGACATAAAATACCAAGGATAAGGCTCAACGTACCTTGAGTGACGCGTCTTCACAGGTCAATGTTGGATGGTATGGAAGCTTGGCACTGATGTCCTGCACAATTACGATTATAGAAATGCAGTTCAATAGTCGAAGCTATTCAATCTTAATGTGTCTAGATGAATTAAACAGTTACTTTGAGTTGGTTCCGTGTCTGTTAGAGCAGGAACATGCTGGTTTTTGTCGTTGTGAACTCTATAGATCCATTTCACTCTAACAGAAGAGCAGCCTAGTGCATGAGACTCCCAACATTGTGGGGCCTCGGGAGGGTCCTTGTGTACTCAGTCTTACCCCTAAAGCAATTCGGGTTTCAGGTCTGGCTTTTCAGGTTCAATGAAAATGCCTAGCCTGATCCGTGATAGGTGCAGGTTTTGGATTACATGTCAAGTTGGGTTTCAGGTTTTAGACGTAAAATGAGTGGGATCGTGCAGGCCTGTCCGACCTGGCCCACAACATCATAAGGCCAAACTGGCCCGAACCCACAAAAATGTGGTTGGGCTCGGGTCCAAATTGCCAGCTCTACTCCCTTACCCAAACAAGTGACTTCAAGGCTCACCCTCCCATTGCTCCTATTTGTTAGCTATAGATTTACAGACAATTCAATCAGTCAAATATGGAATAAAGATTGCGTTGCAGAGCATCTGACCTGTAGAGCTTTCTTATCTGCTCCCTTAACAGAGGCCCCAGCTACTTCACATAGATACCAGATACCGGAGTTGGTAATTTCCTGAACGATGTTGAGGACTATATCAATTATTGAATGATTATAATCAATCAAAGTTTGTAGTAGGCAATCAAATGAATCATCGTAAAAAGAAATTACCTGTTTGCTTTCGATAAGCTCCACCTTTCCTTCCTGTCAAGTTAAATGACAAATCAAGATCGGGAACAAATTCAAATTCTTAAATCACACACGCCCATGTTTATTAGAGTAACAACAAAAACTATTAATTAGGCACGTGGACGAGTACAAGGGAAACTCGAGCACAATTCAAATTATCTTTTTTAAACTAAAAGTCAAACAAGAAACTTATTTTGGGACGGAGTAATAAATGGCAACTAACCAGTCCAGCTAACATTTCGTGGATTGTTCCGACATCAAACCCAATTCGAGAAAGATTCGAGTTTAACTCATTCACCTGCACACAAAATGTTATATATCATTACAACTAATGGAAGCATAGTCGCATGAAAATTTTATTCCTTGTAAGTTATCACTCAAATTATTTTCCTCAGGTTGTTTTATATCTTGCCTATAAGTTATTGAAAGTTCATTTAAAACTATATTGGTGACAATATCCGCTGGCTCGGACATATGGCATTATGAGATAGAGGAAAGCAATCCATACATCATTTGATATAAGCTTTGATATTTCCTCCTGCTCCTGTAGCTTCCAATCCAAGCCCTCCAACCTCTTCGATAAATGCTTCCTTGTTGCCTGCATCAAATTTAGAGTCAAATGAGCTGTAAAATGGAAAATCAATGAATTCCGCCCACAAAAGTAACTAAATGACTCATTCCACTTACAGTCAATACATCAGAGACGTTCTCTAACTGTTTTGACACAGTTGCTACAGCGTTCGCCATATTATGCTTTGTCACAAACATTACATCAGAAAGTGACAAGCCCTGCACACAATGCGAAAATGTACACACATGTAAGACAAAAAGGAAACAAATATTTTTAATGAATCCAAATATCATAAACAATGTATTTTCTTATTGATGCAACACCATAATAATAATAGCCTAAATAAAATCTTGCCTTCCACCACATGTAACAATATCCCATTGCTCCAATAGCAGCAGCTGGTACCAAGTAAGAAGAATAACTCCCTGTGCACACAAGCAAACATGAGAATCTTACCATTCGAAACTCCTACACGTATTGTTGAATGCTAAATATAAATATATAGATGTAAGAGTTTTGAAAGAAATAATATTTCACTAAGCATACCTGACGAGGAATTTCCGTTCAAGATGGTTACTGGATTTGATACGGTTAACTCCCTGATCTCTTGTGCCAACTGTCGAATCTGATAGTGAAGGCAATCAGATTTATAAGTAAAGAACATTTTGTAATGAATTGATGATAATTGGAGATGGCTATAAATTATACAGTTGAAGTAATGAACAAGACTAGTAAACGAAATCCTAGGAATGCAAGAATTTTCTCATTGATGTTAATGTTTCTTGTTCTGTATATTGAAAAGAAAATTGGTAATAGAATGTATATTAATTACTAAGAGCCAATACAGTAGAAACATTCAGGAAGCTCTATATGATGGACCTGGTTTCGGCTGGTATCTAAAATGATTATCCAAATAGCTAACTATTTCAAAAGCCTTTCCATATATTAAGAGAGTGTTGAGACAAGATAGTCTTAACACTTTAACACTAATACATTGTCAACACTTTAACACTATTACAGTGTCAACAGCTCTCATAATTAGAGCCTGAAACGGAATGAATTTTTCCAGAACCCACTTAATCCCATAATGAATATCTGCTTCCTTTGTAATTTTTGTCCCAAAATGAGTGTCCACTACTCCACTTTCCATTTTAGTTAGTCAATTATGCATGAAATTAATTACCAACAATATCCTAATATAAGTTAATTAGAAAACCTCCCGAATTTTTTACAACAATAACAAATGGGGTATGAAAGGGAAAGTAACTTATCGTTAATTTTATCAAACGACAAAGGGAGTAATTCGTTAAGCAATATGATTTCAGCTCAAGGAAGAGGCCAGTATAGATTGGTCAATAAATTTGTCTAGACACCCAAAAACCGTAAGAGAAAACCATGTATGTACAACTTTGCACTCCCCATAATCAGTCAAATCCTTTTAAAATAAATCAACACTGATCACATAATCTGTGTCTTCACAAAACCCTTAAAGTTAAAAATGGTGAAGTAGAGATTAATGACAACAAGTAAGAAGCAAATACCTGAGCTGCAAGAATTGCAGTGTCATATTTATGGGGTGACAACTCAGCATCATTTACACCTTTCAGCAACTCCTGGAGCTGTGCAATAATATCAGACAATCGCCCGCTCCTCACAACAACAGAACCAGTTAAACCTGAACCACAAGAACATCTAAGTTCAATACAAACCACCCACTAAAACGAAAAATTTCCCATCACACACAAAACTCTCAATTCCATCATAAATCATAAGAACATCAAAGTTGAATATACACCACTCACTAAAACTAAAAATTTGAAGTAGCCAACTGAATTCTGGCAGCTCCATTAAAATACCCATAGCACACAAAACTCTCAATTCCATCACAAATCATAAGAACATCAAAGTTGAATATACACCACCCACTAAAACTAAAAACTTGAAGTAGCCAACTGAATTCTAGCAGCTCCATTCAAATTCCCATATCACTCAACCTCTCAATATCATCACAGCTCAAATGAATCATCAAAATCAACACTTTGAGGTAAGTTTCAGATACTCCCACACAAAATACCAAAACCCATTTCAAATCTCTGACTCTAGCACCATTCATGATGATTAAAGGTTATTGGGTCAGATTCATTCATGGAAATAAACAAAAGTTCGGATTTTTATGCATCAAAATAAGGTAAATAACTAAGAAATCAGAGAGCAACAACATATAGATTCAATTTCGAATCCATTGAATCATGTAAGATACAAAAAGCTAACATAAAGTTGAACAGCTGATGGGGTGGATGAGAAGGTGACCTGCTCCGACGAGAATGAGGACTTTGGCGGAGGAAACACCGGTCTGAAGCGCCATCTTTTCCGGAGCGAATCGCGTTGATCTGGCCGGCGGCGAGTTGGGTTGCTGCTACGCCACCCAAAGGCTTGAACTTTAACGGCCGCTGTTTTTTTTTTTTTTTTCTAATTTCTGACGGTTTGACTCGTGAAAAATAACAAAATTTTATTTGTACGAAAACACAAAACTTTGAATTTAATTACCAAATTGAAATTATCATCACTGTCTTTATTGGAAATATTAGCAATATCGTACCTAATTTTTATATAATAAAAAATTGTCATTTATTTATTTTTCAGAAAATCCCAATAAGTAGAATCACTTGTAATTACGTAAATAACAGGCAAAAACAAAATAAAAACCACCGGGGTTATGATAACATCCACAGGCGGTCACCTAACAACCGCCTCTTACTTCTTCTTCTTCTCCAACTCATCTTCTCCGCCATGATCACAACCACCAAGCTCCGTTCTCAAAATTCAATGGCACCCACAATTTTTATCCTCCTATTAGCTTCTCTCCTCACTCCATCGCTCTCTCTCCACCTCCAATCTGCCTCCACAGACGACCAATCCTTCACCTCCATCCTCATATCCCAACAAGGTCTCGATTTCATCAAGGATGTGCTCGTCACCAAAGCAATATCCTCCATGACTCCTCTTCAGCTACCCACAATCCAGCAAAACATGAGATTTCCGTTTCTGGGTAGCGTCCACGTCGTGCTCTCCAACATCACTATTTACCATATCGATGTCCCTTCTTCGATTGTTCAGCTTGGGGACGATGGTGTTGCCATTATTGCTTCTGGGACTTACTGTAATTTGAGCATGGATTGGTACTATTCTTACAGTACTTGGGTTTTGCCGGTTGAGATCTCGGATAGAGGGCATGCTTCTGTTCAGGTATTGCTTCATTTTGTTGAGTGATTTTTTTTTTTTTTGGTTTGGCCTATTGGGTTTTCAATTTTTGATGGAAATTCAACTGCTTTTTTGCATGTTGTGATTGTTGGATTTACTTGCATGCAACATGTTGGTATTGGCATTTGGGTTGTGCTGTGCCCATTTGAATCATATGTGCATCTTGTTGTAGTTGAGCTGGTGTTCAGAGAACAGTGAGTGTATGCAATTGGGGGTTATTTAGAAGCTATTTTTCAGTATGCAGTCAGTTTAGTGTTTTCATATTAATGCAACAGTTAACTTCGAGTAAGGGGTTTTGTGAATTTAAATTGTTAGGTTGCTTGTGTTTAGTTCTGGAGTTGTCGAAGTTGTAGATACTAAAGCTTTTGAGAGTTTCATATCATGCTTGTTGGATGCTATATGTAGATAACTAGGAAGTGTACATAGTTTGTAGCTGAGGCATTACATAGGAGTATTAGTTGGGGACATCCTATTATCCTTATACTAATATACTCCCTTTGTCCCAAAATGAGTGTCCTCTTTCCATTTTTTTGTAAAAACTAAGGATGAGTTAGTTATGGATGAATTTTATCTCTTTTTACCTCATGTGCTTTTGTCATAACAACCTCAAAAGATCCTAATTAACTAATCTTAGGGATATTGTTGATATTTCATGCATACCTAGCCAACCAGGAAAGGAAAATGGACACTCATTTTGGGACGAAGGGAGTAGTGTTTTGTTCTTTCTTGTTAACATTCTTGATGAAGATATTCTCTTGTGCAGGTTTTGGTTAACTCATAATAAATTTTGTATTTGTGGTTGCTGTTTACCTCATATGAGTTATGGAACCATACAGTGCATGAGTCTCTCGTTTGTTTTCTGACTGTGTTTGTCACTTATTTATTTACACTTATAGATGCAAATTTGATTGTTTCTGCTTTGATAAAAGGTTGAGGGCATGGAAATAGGGCTTACTCTAGGACTGGAGAACCAAGAAGGAACTTTGAAGTTGTCCTTAATGGATTGCGGCTGTTACGTTAAAGATATCAACATAAAGTTGGATGGAGGAGCTTCTTGGTTTTATCAAGGGTATATTATCCTATTATGTGACCGGTTGATTGCAGAGCACTAGTTACTAGTTACTAACTTCTGTTGGTACTTGGTATATCATTAAACTTAGACGCATTATGATGTCTACTCAAACAGCGTCGTCCGACGTTCTTCTGAATCTTCTTGCCTTAGCTCTATCAGTACCTTTGTTGATTGTCATACTCATTTGCATTGTTACTGGTCCTCATTTGCAAGAGTCATGGTTAAATGATCTGAACTTACTCATTTGCTTCTACTTTCTGCTGGCCCAGGGATCCCATACATTGGTTGGGGATTGAATAAACTGTTTTTACATCCAAACGTTCACAAAGAGACTCATAATTGGCAGTTGGCACAGATATTCCCCTTGATTAACTACCAATCCATTGTTTTAAAAATTTGCCTATCAAGAAATTTGTGTTTTGTGTCATGATTGAGAAACATTTCGTTCAGCAGAGTTAGGTAAAACAGCAACTATCTGCTATGTGCCTCAGTGGCGATTTGTAATAAGTAATATTAGGGGATGTTTTATTTTCGTATTTCGTGTCACATAATTTGCCAGATTCAAGTGCTTATGCACTGCATAGATATGCACAACGTATGTATCCTTAGGTTGATAAACAAGTCTGACTTTGATATTCTACTCTTCAACCCTTTACTTGACCTTTTCAGGATGGTGGATGCATTTCAAGAGCAGATAGGATCTGCAGTGGAAAGTGCCATTACCAAGAAACTTAAAGAGGGGATTGTAGAGCTAGACTCATTTCTGCAGAGTCTTCCAAAGGAAATACCTGTGGATGATAATGCTTCTTTGAATGTAACGTTTGTGAATGACCCTTTGTTGAGTAATTCTTCCATCGGGTTTGAGATCAGTGGATTATTCACAGCAAGCAAAATGGTTGCACTTCCAGAATACCACAATAAGAATTTAGAAGCTGTAGTTTCCTGCCAGGATCCGTCAAAAATGGTTGGAATCTCTCTAGATGAAGTTGTATTCAACTCTGCATCAGCCTTATACTTTGATGTAAGTGTTGAAATCATACTGTCTCTTCAATTACAGAAGTATTGCTTATGATCACATTTTTTCAGTAAGTTTCCTACGACATTACTGGACTCATACATTGGTTTGGCACTTCAGTTTCATGCTGGTCTTTAGTTACTACAGAGATGAGAATACTTAAGTGGATGTGTGGTAACACTAGGAATGAGGCTATTTAAGGAAATAGTGGGTTAGTGTCAGTTGAAGATAAAATGTGGGAAAATCATTTAAGGTTGTTTGGGCTCATAGAGTGTGGG
>JAYMTH010000966.1:0-16911 GCA_036897465.1 Pelargonium australe | reverse complement strand
TTGGATTCCATCGAATTCGATCTCCTTTAGGATCGTATTCGAATTTATGTTTACAAATCCAAATTCGGAAACATAAATTCAAATCCGATCCAAAATTTGATTCATCGCAACTAGTTTTGAATGTGTGTGTGTATATAAATTTGAATCCGATAAGAAATTCGAATTGTCACATGGAAAGCAAAAGATACATATATTTATGCATGAAATTGAAAAAATGAAAACAGAAAACTGGAAAATTTTGAAAACGGTCTAACTAAACAAGTTTTTTAGTTTTTCCAAAAAAACATAAAACAGAAAACAAATAAAAACAGAAAACATAAAATGAAAACAGTTTTACATAACTAAACATGCCCTAAACTTTCATGGTTTTTGTTTAATTGAAATGTGAAATGTTCTTATCATATACTTCATTTAAGAATTATGATAAACTTCTGTTTCTTTTGTAAAGTTTACAAATTAATACTCAACATCACTCTTGTAACTATTGTTCAACATTTCAAAGCACCATCTAATCTAAGTTCAAGGTTTTCAAATTCATCGGTCAATCACTTCGTTCTAGCGACAAGTTTCTCGGTCAAATTTATAAGTGCTCGCCTTGCTCGTAGTACGTCCCGATCATCGCTAACGGGTAAGGAATTGATTGCCATCACAGCATTTGTGGCATGCTTCTTCGCTAGCTCTCTTGTCTTCTGTATTCCATGACTCTTCTCAAGGTACTCAAGAGCCTACATTTCCAAACATAGATTAACAAACAAATCTCGAAATCTAACCCATATTTTTGTGTATTTGGATCGCATAAACAGACCCAACTAATTTTCGGGCTGGGCAACCCGAAAAATCTATGTAAAACTCGTGGCCCAACACAACCCACAACTTGAAATATGCAACCCCACGAACACACATCTCTTGTGGTCAGATTCGGGTTAAGTCTTTTCAACTCATGACCCAAATTTGCCAACTCTAACCTAGTTACATTTCTATATCAATGGTGCTTATTAGTTTGAACAAAGAACTTGGTTTAGAAACTTACAATATTAACATTTGCAGGGTTGTCGAAACCTTGTTCAAGAACATCACGCAATTGAGGGAACTCTTCGAAGGCAAACAATATGGGAGCCGTCACAATGCCCTGCAGAATGTAAAACATGAATAAATGCAATATCAATATATGCCATTCCAATAGAGGTATTGCTTAATGGAAATCAAACTTTTTGTTCCAATTTTAGGTTCGGCCTCTAACTAGAGTTTTTGCTTGTTTGGTCCTCGAACTATCAAATTTTTTTATTCTCCCCTGAAACCGGTTACCAACCGATAACATCAGCAAATTTGCCATGTCATCCCACCACGTTTTTTGTTGCGTTCTAAAACAAAACAAAAAACACAACTCTCAGGATTGAAATCGTCATCTTCATTATATATGTACTGAAACGAACAAAAAAATCCACCGCAGTGGGTTGACGTGATAATTGGTTGCCGGTTTACAAGGGAGAATAAAAAAATTGTAATCTGAGGACTAAAACAAGCAGAAACCCTAATAAGAGGCTGAACCTAAAATTGAAACAAGTTCAAGGGGTCCCAAACTATTTAACCCAAACAAAAAGTACCTTCGATTCAACATTACACCTCAAAATGTAAACTGATCATGCTTCTATAAACTAAAAAATGAAGGCATAACAATATGAGTAGACAAATTACATGGCGAATGTCTGACAGAGAACCCTTTCCAAGAGAAGACGATGTGCCGGTGAAATCAAGAATGTCGTCTATCAATTGATAAGCCAATCCCTGGAAAAGCCAAATAAGAACCAACAAACTTAGAGAAACATAAACTAGAGAGACTGATATATTTAGATTTCCCATAGATGAAATATTTTGCTCCATCTACATATGTATAATCAAGGGTTGGAAGCAATAATTTCAAATAGGGAGAGTTTAGGTGCACAAAGTTGTGAGAACAGTGGAAATTGTGTAGACCGACTAGATGCAAATCTGTAGACATTTTGTTCACAGCTTTGTCACTCTTCTTTTTGTTCGTTTAGACATTTTCACAGTCAAATCTACAATATTTTCATTATTCTCTCAACTTTGTGCACTTAGCTTTTCTAAAAATTGATGTATTCTATTGTAACGTGTCCTATGTTTTATGATAATGGTAAATCTAGTGTCCATGTCTGAATTCATGCTTCCTAGGAGTAGAGCCAGCAATTTGGTCCTGACTGGAACAGGACCAATCCATTCGGTTTAGTCTGGTTGGGTCCAAAAATCCAACCCACACCGGATTTTGAACACCCTGTCAATTTTCATCAAGACTTCGAAGAGAAGAGAAGAGAAGAGATACAAACCAGATTTTTGCCATACTCATAAGCCAGCAGTGACACTTCTGGCGTCTGCCCAGCTAGATGGGCCATTGCTTTGCAGCTATTTGAAAGTAATGCAGCAGTTTTGTAGTACGTCTTTTGCATATAATATTCAAAGCTGCAGATGTAAATAACTCACATCACTTAGCTAATCACAAGAGGAATCAATACATATTTCAATTTCATCATAATAAATAAAAAGAATTTATTTATTTTTCCATAATTTTATATACATGATAGTAATAGAAGAATAGTGTACCTACAACGTTGCTCAGATGTAGTACTCATTTGCATGGTTTCACCTCTGACAAGATGCTCTATTGATGTTGCTAGTAATGATACAACCTACATATACACAGCAGGGGTTTAGATTATGAGTTAAGAACATTAATTAGTTGTTGTGGCAACCTTTGATGACACAATAGTCGATCCTTCGAACAATTTATGTAATTAAAAAAAGTGAAACCTACTGATGACATATGACTTTATCGGATTCTTTCAAACCCGACACGTCAGCACCCGGGTGAAACTCGATCAAGAAAATGGAAATAATGGACAAAATAGGAAGCAGGCCAGGTGCACTGCCGGCTCAAAATCAAGCCTCCATGGCCATGGCCACATCCAAACAGCCTAGATTTGACCAAATTTGGCCCATGGTTTATGATCCACTCAAGTCAACTCACGTGCAAGCTCAACGTACATAGGAGTCGCCTAACTACATTGAAACTCCTCATGCATCCTATAAATACTCTTTTGGGGTCTAAGGTATACATCCTACATTCACTACTCTTGCTAGTTTCATTTATTACACCAAATGTAAGTACTTACTCTCATGCCGGAGGTGAATGTCAGTGCAACGCACTGATTTTCACTTAACTCGTGTTCTCTTTTTACAGATTCTTCAAATCACTTAAGAGGAAGAGAACGGTTTGCAGTTAAAACCTGTAAGAACACAGGCATTTGATCTTCAATTACCACCAGACGACATTGACTCCGGTGTAAAGTTATGCATCACTTATGAATTCTTATTTCATCATAATTATAGCAATTCATTGCAATAGCTTACTGTACATGGTACATGGATTGGTCACACCAGATCTATTAACGGGCCTATTCTTGAAACCACCACAATCAAACTATAAAATTCTGCAAGACAAATAAAACATAAGGCACATACCTCTGAATTATTTAAAGCAGCAAGTGCCACAAAAGCGCGAGAAAGTAGAAGATCTCCTGCCAATACTGCCATCTTCCATACAAAGAAAACACTAACAAATATATACATAAAATATAGAGTGGGAGAAATGAAAAAATTGGCAGTGCAAGGGGTAGCCAGTGGGTACAGGATGCACAAAATATATCTGATCAATTTTTGAATCGGATCGAGCAAATCAACACTAACGCCGGATATTTTGTACTAAAAACCCAAAATCCATATATCTTGCGGATCGAAGTTGGATTAGGCCTTTCTAACTCCAACCCAGAAACCGAATTGTCAGCTCTAGCAAGGGCTACAGAATTATTTAACTAATAAGACCAATCATCGTAACAAATTCTTTAGTAAAATATAACTAAATAAGAAATTCCACACAAAGAATAAGAAATGTGGTAGTTATATAATTAAAAACAAAAATAAATCATGAACAAGAAAACAAAAGTACCTTACTACCCATTACAAAATTTAGTGAGCCAATACCACGCCTGGTCTCTGCATCATCCAATATGTCATCATGAATAAGGCTTGCCACCTAAGGGACTCAAATCAAAATTAGCACAAAAGTGATAATGACTATGTTACACATCACATGAGAACAAAATGATCAAAACAATTGAGTGTAGATTTAGCAAAATACTCCAGCCCAATGGTTCATTCACTATGTACATTGTCTTCCATTCAACAATAGATGAGTGACTTGTGATCAGAACCTATTCTTGATCAGAACCTACACTTCAAGAAAGATCGTCTTTCCCGACCACCAAAATCCATCGCAAAAAGTACCAAAATCCGTCACAAAAAGTGTAAAACGGCTCTCACCAATTCTCTCATCGCAGAAAGTTCCAAAATAGCTGCATTTTTTTTGTCACCTTCCGCGATGGCTATTTCTTATTCGCCGAGCAAAGTGACATTTCTTGTAGTGCTAGGCACCTATTTCGAGTCAGACGTACCCAAAATTTCCTATTCATTTTTTTCCACTTTATGCTTATTTTTATCATTTTTACATGCCAGGTGCAACAATCAATTATACGATGATAGTAATATAGAGAATAAGGAAAATCAAGAGTTTAGTGGCATAGTTTTAGCCAAATCAATCGAAATATGATGACATCTCGTTATGTTTCACTCATGTCCTGCGACCCTTTAATCCGAGTCTTTTTAGCGATGTGTTTTAATGTAATTGGTGGCTCAAGTTAACCCAAAAAAAAAAAAAAAAAAACTCTTAATGTAACGTAATTTGATTGGTGGTTCACTCTAAGCCTAAAACCTACTACTTTAACATGGAACAGTACTATAATCTATAGGTTAGGTTGTCCAACTCTAATCCAACTGGCAGTTATAGAAAGGTCCATATATCTTATTAACTGGTAGGGAACCTCACATCTACACGAACTTGAGACCTTGATTAAGGAAACAAACTCTTAACGGGTCATGAGGCACTCAACGTCCTATTTGATTTTTGGCTCACTCTAAGCCAAAAACCTACTACTTTAACACGGGACAATACTATAAGCTATAGGTTAGTCCATCCAACTCCAATCCAACTCTATAGAGAGGTCCATATTACTTATTAACTAGCAAGGAACCTTGCATCTACACGAATTAGAGACCTTACTTTAAAATATAAAATAAAATAAAATATAAAATCTTAACTCGTGTCAGTAAATCATAGCATAAATCGTCAACCTATTAGGTTCCTACACAGGATTGCTAAACCAAAAGTGTCAGCTTTGTACTGAGAAGAATAATCAGTTCAAATGAAAAACACAAAAATGAACGGTTCACAAAACTCTAAACAACTCACATGGATCATCTCTGTGATCTCAGCTAGAGATTGCTGTCTGGCTCGTAAATCTGTTTTCAAAGCATTTCCTAGCTCATCATTAGCTTCAGGAACAGAAACATTCAAAGCAGTTGCCATCAACAACAGAACCTGCACCATAACAATAAAAGTTATAGTAGAAAAACAAAGGGGCAACAAGAACAAAACTTTGTATTCTACATGAATCCTGAAGCAAAATCATTTGGGACCCTATTAATGTATTTTCCTCCATCTTTCACTATCTAGGACCACAGATGATGAAGGAGCTGGAGTATTTTTGGACCCATACGCTAATGTCTCAGATTTGGCTGAAACTTGTTCAGCCCATGCGAAACGGTACAACAAACATGACCACTCAGCGCTTTGCTCGGTATCTAGGCTGTAAATTCGCGCTTGAGGGTCGTTTGGAGGGTGTTGTGATCACTTTTCTATTTTCGTAAATTTTGAATTTATTTTATTTTATTTAGTGTTTATTCGAATTAAGGTTTGGTAGGAGTCATATAAAGTTGTTGTGCAACTTCTATGTCTTTTTAGCTTATGTTTTGAGAGTTGAGACTATCTCGTATTGCTGAAGAACAAGGCTAAAAACCGTAACCGGTCATCATTTCCAATAAGAATTGCATCAACAGACTTCGTAGTAAATTATTGCATCACCATATCTTCGACGTCCTAAAACGAATATCCTCTACACCTCTAATAAGAGATAAAGATCATATTGCGACAGAAACCAAGATTGCAATTAATAAAGCATAAGATTATAACACATCTCAGAAAATCATGTGTACCGTAGGACAAGTTCTTTTTCCTTCCACCCCCAACTTGAAGAAGTACTCAGCAGCTGAAGAAAGCTTAGGAACCTAAATATATTATCAACCATAAAAGATTGTCAGATACACTCTTACTACAAAACAAAGATTTCCAGAACTAACATTCATTACTATGACAAGAGGCAGAAGAAAAACAAGCAGATACCTCACTGACCACCATTGTGCGCAACCTGTCAGCCAGAAGTGATACTTCATCAGCAACAAGCGAAAACGGATTAATTTGTTCCTAAAAGTGATACCTCATCAGCAACATCTTACTGTCTTAAAAGATGATAAAGCTAAAAACAGAAATGAGAAAATCATAGTCAATGACTGAATTCTGGAGCTCAAAGTTATCTATATATACTTAAAGGATATCCAATATGAATTTTGGTCATAGATTGATCATTCGATCAGGAAAAATAAACAATACCAATAAGTATCTATAAAGTGAGACAATCACAAAATGTCAGTAGTGAAAGTTCTCAGTATCAAGGCTGAGTTCATTGTTTATAACAACATCCAACTTCAGTGTCACCCAATTCTCTACAAAGATCCAATAAACTCTCAGAACTTGTACATATTGGAGAAAGACTAAAACATGGGATTCCTCCAAATCCAATCCCCTTCTCGTATTTTATGAGAATTCATACAACTAATGGATATTGAGCTATGTGATCAACATTAACATGATGCTGTAGCCCCATTAACCTGGACGCCAATGAGATCTCATGTTCACGGCCTTCTCGATCCAGGCAGCAACTAACTGCAATTTGGTATGTAATTTATAACTAGATTCTTAACTTTTGAAGGCAATAAAATAAATCAAATTATGAAGTAACCCTTTAATTTTGGGCAAAAATCATGTGGACGTAAAAAAAAACCAAAGATTTTAGGCATAAGATTTAATTCAGCAAGAAATTGGGTCTTTTTAAGGAGTGGGTATTCAAATCTCAGCATATAGATCACTTAGTGAGAGAAGAAAAAAAAAAATCAAAAACTGTTCAAATCAGCACATTCTTCCCAACAATACACACATTATAAAAGCAGAGGATAAAGCAACGAATGTTGAACAATACAAGAACCAACCTCAACCAAGGAGCTGCTCTGGTTATGAAAACAATGCCCAGAACCCAACCAAGAGAAACTTTGTCTGCGACATGGAACCTGGAGATGAACCAGAGAATAGTTTTCCATAACTAAATCTTCACAGAAACTGAGATTGGAGAGAGTTGAAGAACACATACAGATGGTACCGTTCGAGGAGAAGGAAGAGAAGAAGAATCGATGAGGTGGGTATTGGAGACAATGAAGTGGTAGGTGTTGGGTTGGTGAGAGAAAAACTGGTGGCACCCAAACAAGCGGTTACTTGGAATCCAAAACATCCGAGAAAGTGGCCGAGAAAGTATCATCTTCTAGGTGTTCGATGAAATGCCAGAACGAAAAGAAGCAAGTTTAAATGCTTCGTTCAAGCTACAATTTTTACCAAACTTCTTGAACTAATATGAGTATACATACATACAACTCATTGTTTAATGTTTTATGCAATCAGATTTGCTTCATGTTTGGTATTATTATATGACCACTTGTTGTATAAACTTTACCATCGGCAGAGTTTGATTTTTTGGGGCTGATAAGTGAAAAAGTTGACAGATAAGTTCCCCTTACTGCCGCTCTACAAAATCGAAGATGAGATTTTCACCTCATACGGCTTATGGTCAAATCTGCAGACATTTATTAGAATAAATCATATGTGACATTTCAATACAAATATTAACAACTTCCGACCTTCAAAGACTTATGGGTCGAGTGGTTAAAAGCTCAGTTCTCTTCAAAGACTTCTCCCGCGACTTCTCGGGTTCCATACTCGAATCAGGACAGTACTCACTCTTCAACTCCACTTCCTTCAACGGAAATCCTCACCTATGCGGGTCTTACTCAAACCCTTCTCGCCTTTACAACTCCACAATTCGACACCACTCTGTGAGGGCATTAATGTCTACAAGTGAGGAGCTCAAAGCTCTTTATTTATACCATGAAATCTCACTACAATTGCATAGGCACTTCATGTATAGAGTATAGTGGCTTGGATGCATCAACATAGATGAAATAAATCCGAGCAGCTTCGCTCATTTACACCCCACAAAAAATCTCAAAGAACCGAACAATTTCAGACCAAAAACCAATCAATCATAAATGATGGAACTAAGACACAAATATTCACAATCTGCTTTATAAAAGACATCGTTTTTATTGATAATTCATTGTAAAGTCTATAATAAATTAACTTAACAGTCTTAAATATGTCTGTTATCGAATATCCGTTTTACACGTTTCTTATTACCAAAAATAAGGTATCGAGCACCGACAACAGTAATGAAACTAAGACACAAATATCGAACAAGCATAAGCATTTTCTATAACTCCTTGCTGGGGGAATAGATACATTACTCTATCTCTGCATATGGAAGGAAAAATGATAAACCGAGAAATAAGACACTGATATGGAAACTAACAGCAGCTTCGATTGCAACGGCGAAACCTTATTTGAAACTTGGTCCGACTCTGGAGTCTGGACATGCATCTTCTGATTCTACACAACACTGCCACAAATTGTACCCAGATGTCACATGAATTGGTGAAGGTGAACAAATAATAAAATTCCACAAAATTGGTGATGCGAAATGAAAATAAATATTTTAGCCTAGCACCTCAGGCTAATCTTTATTTTACATTTTTTTAATATATAAAAAAAAAATAAAAAAAAAATCCAATGTGTCTTGGGTATGCTAAACACTAGGCTAGGAGTGGTTATTTATGTTCACGGTCATGTTTGTAAAGTATTGAAAGTTTAGTATTCTGTTAAATGGGTAAACCCAAAACCAAACCAATTATAAGTGGCTTGATACAAGTATACAACACACTCAACACTTTTAAATAATCAGATTCAAAATTACACAACACAATCAACTAAGCAGGTTGGGTTAGCTTACACGAACACAATTTAGTTTAACCTAGACCTAAAATTCGTGCAGTATTCGTGTCAAGGGTCATGACCTAAATTGTCATCCCTATTGAGAGTATTCCCTACTCTAGCCGCATTAAGGAGCACACCTGATGAATGTTACCTAGCTTGACCATGTGCAAGGTACAAGTCTTTGAGGCGCGCGTTTAACTACTATGCCGAAGACCGGTATTCTAACAACTAGCAGCACTAAATACTAAAATCTAGGACTTGGGAAATATTGAAAAAGAATAGGCAAGTAACTTGCAGAATTAAAGTAGAGTACCTCCCAAACTCCAAATGAAATCAATGTTGACCATGGCTTCTGCTCACAGAGTGGTGTCGAATTGTTTTACCAGGAGTTTGGTGATCATCCTGAAAGAAGAAAGTCAATAAAAGATACTAAGGGAAAAAGGGACAAGCAGATCTACATAAAAGAAGAATTTTGTAGAACATCCACCATGAACTAATGAAAGAAAATAAGCTCATGTTCTCCAAGCAGGTACAAAGAGAATTGAGTATGTTGATGTTGGAAATGGTAACATTGTACTTAAGCCATTAACAATGTCCTAAAACTCTTTATATCCACGCACCAATTAAAATAAATAAATGAATAAAGGAGTACATTTATCATTAAACTATTCTTTTGGGTTCCATTTTCCCCTCACCTTCAAATTATCTTGCGCATACGGATAAAATAGGTAGCTGGGTAGATTGATTATTATGATTGAAGAATAGAATGTTTTAGTGAAACACTTTGTTTGAGCAAATTAACATTTCAATAAATTTAAATGACATTGAATATCTCATTCTCCTTTCATAGCACAATATGCACTTGGAGAAAACAGGAAGTGTTAGGTTGGATGACTATGAAATGAATACATCCAAGTACCATCACATTTACAATATAAACTTAGCACCAAATGAATCATCCATCAAATCCACTATACATATATGCAGAAAAAAATATACTAAATCCTCAAGATTCAAAAATAGGATAAAAGAAAAAGATAGATGACTCGTTATACCTTGTACAGCGATGCCGCCGACTCAGACGGCCCTGTCTGAATCTGGGTGCTCCCTAGTGCACGCAAAGCATCCAAGGCATCCAAGGTCAGCTGCCAGCCACAAAGGGCAAAAACATCTGCGCTGGGGCTAAAACCACTGCTGCTACAGCCAGCAGAAGCCACATTACCGTTCACCCAAGGGCAGAACTGGTTGTGATGAACAATTGGGTCAAATTCTACAGCTTCTTCATAGTTGCTTTCCACTTTTGGTGGCCCTAAAGATAACAAAGAGGTCAAATGTATCATCAATAAATATAAAATAATAATAAATAAATAAAAAAAAAAAAAAAACAGAAATAAAGGGTATAATGCATAAGTTTAATATACTAAACATATCCATGAATTAAATGGGCACATACAGTCTTGTCACTCAGTAGAGAAGAAAATAGTGTCGAGACTACAGTTGACCAAAATATTCTCTCTCATTGTGAGCAAGAACATCACCAGCCTATATTTAAGAGCGGAGTAAATAACAGGGATTTGGCCAGCATATTAAAACTAAACTGGGACTTGTTTGGGCTAACCATTGTGTGTATAGCATGATACCTTCTAAGTACAAATTAAGATATCAATAGAACTGGCGATTCAGTACCCTCATCTTATTTCAGCTAAGATTAATATTTTAATACTCTGGTTTCCAGTATTTTGAAGACTCTAAATTACAGAGCACATATTGCCTGCATAACACGAAAACTAACCAATTACCATACCTACAAAGCTTTATAAGAGCTTGTAACTCTCTGTTGGAAAAATCCAAGTATAGTTACATCAAACCCAGATGAGTCATATATTAGTTTTACCCCATTTAGGACAAAATGAATGACTGTATAAATCTATTCATGTTAAATGTGCATAACAAAATAAACATTTATTATAGGCAAATGCCACCGCAAATACGGGGACATGACAAAATAACTTTAAAACAAAAAATAAAAATAAATGTGTAAATTAAGCATCCAGGCTGCAGTCTAAAACTCTACTCAATAATAGCAAATAAAATTGCTTGAATGATTCCCGAATTCTGGGATACTTATCAACAATCAAATGATCACAAACCACCAGTATGAATACAACTAAAGCATTGTCATTCACTCAATTTAATAAACATGGAAACAGTAAAGCAGCCATTAAGAGAAAAAGAATTTACCTATTCCATTTGCAAACCCACAATCTGACTCTGGGTATGCAAAATTATTAATAGATGATGATTTCCCAGCCTCTGTTACCTCTTTCCTGGTTGTTCGATAACCAGAGTACATAACAGCATTGCAAGAATGAGATGGATGAGCAGTGCTCTCCTGGACTAACTTGCCCCTTCGACTTATCTTCTGACCACTTTCGACCGATTCAGCCTTTGCAGAACCATTAATTTTTGAGCCACTATCAGCCCCTCCTACAGACCGAGACAGCATCTCCTGGTTATCACCTTGAGGATCTTCCCTATTTATTTCATCAGGGACAATCTCATCCATGTGCCCGGGATCTGGAGCAGATTCACCTGTCTGACCCTGATTTTCAGTGTCTTCAATTCTGGGTTCCACATCACCAACAACACTATGTGCTCTATGGATAGAAACATCAACCCCATGAATTTCAGCTTCATGACTAGCACACATTCCCACACTTCCACCACTGATTCCAAAACTAAATCCATCTCTAGCCTGAGCAGTCATAGTTTCAGCATTGAAGATTCCTTCACCATCATTTGTACTACTGACGCCTATCTCCCCAGGACCTATTTCAGCAGCAGGCTGAAAACATATGCTCTGCTGAGCTTGGTTACTATTATTCAGTTCAGATGTTTCATTCATGTCCAGGTTCCCATATGTGCTAGAAGAGGGAAAGTTAACATCGTCAACATCTCCAGGATAATTCTCAACACTGTCCATGGAGTCATCGTTTGGACCACAGATTGTATCCATTGCAATAACAGAGGATGCCCGAGTCGAGTCTCTAGCTGAAGGGTTCCCAGGAATTCGGTCACTTTCTTGTCGAAACAAAGCAACTTTGTTGCCATCTCCGTAGATTTGATATCCCATAGAATGGCTAGGACCAGCAACAGATGAGTCTCGCTGATACGGAGAACAGTATGTATCAAAAACATCAGAATCTCTAGCACGTTTTGAAGGTCCGGCAGAATATTGTTGACCACCAGTGACTTCATCACCATCCCGGTCAATGACAGTACCTTCAACACTATCAGCATGCTGCATCCTTGAGTGTAGCCTGTCATCTGAGCTACCACCAATTTCCAAACTACGCTTGCGGGAACTGGCCCCCCGTGATTCATAGGAAGCAGCACGATCACCAACCTCACTACATGCAGGCTGACCAATCATTAAATCCTTTCCCATATCTGTGCCATGAATATTGTCAGATGTTCCTGCCCTGCCCATATGCATGGAAGACATACCCCCAGCCATTGTAAGATTCAAATCAACTTGTGCATTTTCTAGGAGTTTGCCTTCGTTTGTTGTTGCTACTTCATCACGGTCCTCTGTGTGCTCTTTCTCATTATCATCAGCAGCAACCCAACCGCTAATTCCACTGGCAGCACTTGCTCCACGTGTCAATCCCATTTTTTTACTAGAATCAGGAATATCAAGGTTGTTCGAAGAAAAACGGGCTGGTCGAGGAACAGTTAGGAAATCCAAAATTCTAACAGTAGCACCACATAAGCCACAATCTAACAAGGGCGACCTGGATTCACATCTAGAGTCAACTAGAACTTTATTCTTTCCAGAATCTCTTCGAGCTGAAGCCGAAGGTGCATTCTTGCTAGTTCCTGGATTTTGCGAGTGATGTAGCTGGGCATGCATAGTGCCAAAAGAGTATCCTTCTTGGGCAGACTGAGCAGAATGCTCTTCACAGTCTTGAACATTATGAAGCCATCTTGGTTCCCATCCACATAGACTTATGAGCCTCTGAGCCTGTCAAATGAAATGAAGGAGACAAATTTAGATGATTAAGCATATAACTGAGATAAGAAAATAATCCATCAATCAGCCAATCAACAGGATGAATAATAATATAAATGTATCTCACATGAAAATATAAAGATAATGCCCCATTTCGAGAGGTTTCCATTTCCAGTATACTCTCTGCTTTGAACTCCATATCTCCAGCAGTAAAATTATGCGATTGGGACAAAAAGCGATCAATCTGCACTCTCCTAGAAACTCGCATCAGCTCAATGGCAGATGTAGCTACAATAGGAAGATACTGAAACTGCAGAAGTCCATCACATCTGTCTTTATATCCCCCAATTAGGGCAGACTGTGGAGTAGGAGGGAACTGCACCAAGCTTTCAGGGCAACTATTTCCTCTCCAAGGACAATTGATTTTATGCCCAGCATCCAGCTCCTTTGCAAAAGTTTGACCAGCACTTTCAACTAGCAAGTGAAGAAGAAAAAAACAGAATGAAAAAAGCATTCAACTGCAGAGGACAAACTGGTATAGTTGCCAACAAACAATAAACTAAACAACTTTCCTGCAGAGTGAAAAATGACATTGCTGTGACAGACTTCTGTAAGGCTTCCCACCAAGGATACCATGCATCACTTATTATAAATATAGAGAAACTAGAAGGAAAAAAGAAGCCACGACAAAGAATGGATTTTTTTTTTGGATTTTCAGAAGATCCTTTTGAGGCTTGCAGCAAGATAAGCTGATTATAAATCAACTGAAGGCCTACAATTTAAGCAAGGGTCTCGTAGGCATACACTTAGTTAGCTGTAATAGAATGACAAAAAATGCTTAAAACATGTTGACAAAGTTATTAAAATAATGTCATTTCCAGTTCTATTAAGTTTAATATATCTTCAAAGATACAAAGCAGGAAAAAAAAATGACAGTCCATAATGCCTTCAAACTACTCTGCAGGGTTCTTGCCTTTGCGTTCACTATTGATGATATTTGTGCTGAGTTTTTGTTTACATGCATAGAACGTCTAGAGTGGGCCCAAAAATGTCTAGAAATATATACCTCTATTGTACTTGTTCCAATAAAACTTGGTTATCTATCATTTTCTTCTCTTGTCTTCAGAAATTACACCCAAATAATTACCACAAGGGGATGATTTCTTGAGTTTAACAACTATGCCTATAATACATATCACTAAACCGAGTTCCATAAAATTATTACAAGAAGAAAGACAGTCCAAGAATCTGAGTGTCGGATGCATGTCAAACACGAATATGTTGATAAGATGAGAGAGTGAGAGTGTCCATGCATCATAGAATTATCAACACAAAAATCACCCTTATTGAAGATATGAGTATGTGATATTGTTCTTAATAGATTAGAAGAAAAACAAAATTCATCCTTTGCACGTCTCCGTATTGATTCACAGACTACATAAAAAAAATGAAATAAAAATAAATAAAAATAGAAAGATTATAGGACCACACACAAACCTGCTTGTTTTTAATACTACTTGATATACAGAATAACACTGAATTATTGACAATATATATGTCCCAAGTCAATCATCCATTCACAAAGACCCCACATTATGTCAAAAGATCCATCTTATTTCTAATTAAACACTGACTTTTGCAAAATAGACTAAAGTCAAGGACTAAACGAGGGTAAGAAAACAAAGGAAAGATTATTCGGTAAACAGTAAATACCTTCAGCAGCAATGCATGATGATAAGGAAACAAAACTCAAGTATGCACCACATGATTCACAAACAATTTTATCAACATCAACATTGATCCAACCTCTCTGAGCGCAAGCCAAGGAACTGGTAACCTGTATAAGTTAACAGAAGGACCAATGATTCTGCTTTGAGCTTATCACTTGAAATAAGATGTTACTTTGGTATATGGTAGGGAATTTTTTCTATTCAAACCTTAGGCTTCCCAAACCAATTTGAAGGCTTAAAAGTAGCTAAGCGCCTCAGTAAATCCCCTCTTTCCCATGGCCTACATGAAGATCTTGATGTTCCAATGATGGAACTACCAGCATTGGTACTTAAGGATGTCCATGGTGGTTGTGAGCCAACACGAGATAGAGAAACTGCCTTGGAACCATGACCTGACCAATCTATACTGCCAGCATTAGCTGGCAGAGCAGGTGAAGATGCCCCAGGTGAACTGATAAAACATAATGCATAAAGCATTGGAGATTAGATTTCCTTATAATAAAAAATGGAAATATAGACTGAAAGAATTCTGAATCAACTTTATAAATGATATTAAGTGTTGTTATTTTCCCAAACATCTTACATTACACTAATACAAAAAGACTCCGTTAGAAAACCGAAATAAATAATTAGTAGCAGAAATACGTATGCAGTAAATCACACTTAACCATTATATTATTTTTCTTATCTCACTTATGAATTAACAATGTCAAAGATAAGATAACCAGCATCCCAAACGCATCAAAAAATTGAGTCACTCCCCACTTGCATGTAAGGTATCGTTCAACTAGCAATCATGCAATTAGAAATGTGTTTAATTATGACATAATGCCATTCATCACCAAAGAAATGATCTTTAATAAGACGTATATGGACCGAAAAGGAATGATGATGCATACCATCTCAGACCTGTATAATGCCAAGGGCCCAAACACAACCACTTCTACATAGTAAACCTGATTTAAGGTAATGGTAAACAGAATCATGACATAAGTGTTCATGCCATCTGTTTTGCTCCTATTCAAATGAAGTGATGCCAATGCATTTGGTACCATTTCCATCTTGTGCATTCACTACATCTTAGCTAAACCACAACAGACCAACCCATTTCACCAAAATAAATAGTCACAATAATAATACACACAGCTACCAAGTTGCAAAATTCGCCCATACTTTTAAATCATTCAAATATGGTATATCCAACCATTTTGGCTCCCAGCAAAGCAAAATTATACCATATCAGCTCAAATAGCAGTGCAAGTCAATAAGACCGCATTAAACTAAATTCTCCAGTTTCTTAAGAAGTAAGTAGCTGAAATGCAACACTTGGGAAACGTTCCCAATTTTCTTCCTCAACTTTCTCAGCAACCAAACAGAACCCACAGCTAGCAGTACCCCCGCAAAAACAACAGAAATTCCAACATTACCTTCACAAATCACACACACATACTGAACTATGAAGCCAGAGACAATTCAAACCCTAATTCAACCGAACTGATGAAATTGTAGCAGAAAACCCTAAGATGAGACCGACGAGAGAGGGAGAGGAGAATGTGACCGTACCTGGCAGCCGGAGCGGGATCAATTGTCCCTCCGGAGCTGATGACCTCTTCTCTCATTTTCTTTCTGTTATTCCTGTTTTCCTGATCTTTCTTTAGTTTCGAGGCTCAGAGAATAGGAATGTGTAACTGTGGATCATGCTGGAGCGCATAGCGAATCAGAAACTCTAATTCGGATTCAGTATGAGCCTTCGGTTTATGGATCCGGACGGGGCAGCCTGACCCGATAGTTTATTACAAATTGTTTTTTATAGTTCATCTAAATAGAGACGTGGGTGTGAAACGTTTAAAATCAATATTCACTTCAATAGTTTATGGAAAAAGGTTCATTTTAGTCCTCATACTATCCAGAAAGTTTCAGTTTAGTCCTTAAACTACCAAGTGATAACTACAGGTTCAAAGTTCAGCCAAGTGTTTGAGTTTAGTCCAAAG
>JAYMTH010000965.1:0-16914 GCA_036897465.1 Pelargonium australe | reverse complement strand
GAGAGAGACTGATTTTCCATCCAAAAAACTAACGGATTCCGTTAAGTGTATAGTTCACTGGTGCTAGGTGTAAAGTGAAATAGTTCACCGGTGCTAGGTGTTTTAAGTTAATAGTTGGGGGGCTTACTGTAATATCCCCTTTAATAAAATCGAAACTATCAAAACTAGTTGAAATTGATACAATGGTATAATAGATAAGATTCAACGCACTGAGATAACTCTCTTCTCCGGTCTTCAAAACATAAACCATCTCCTTTCCATCAAACTGACTACCACTCGCCTCAACCTTGATCGATTGTCTAGGATAAAACCTCTCAAATTGTCATAGCTTTGACCAACATCGGATTAATCACTCTAATCCAGCCACAACGACTTCATCCCCAAACATCTCCAACTCTGTTCCGGACTATCCATCCACCACCAGAATGACCCACCTTCGGGAATACCACCCAATTAGAGTTTAACTTCAAAGCTCCAACCACCGGAGGAGACCAGGGATCGATAATGGAAATAGGTAAACACCCATTGTGTAAGCCAGGATTGCCTGCGCAACAACTTCTATTAGAATTTCCTTTCTTTCCTTGGAGAGGGCTTTGACCGACTAGAACGATACTCGAGCACATACTTTATCGACCACATATTGGAATATACTACCCGGCTACTCCTGATAAAGCCAATACTCCCAGATAAGTATCAAATTTTGGAGCTACCGAGACTCCAAAAATATTAGCCACACTTTAAGCATATATATTAGATGAAACCAGACTAAGCATACTTTGTAGATCGAGGACATTTCACAAAAATTCAGTATACTTTTAACCACCCCCGCTTCTCGTTGTTGGCCTTAAAGAACACTAAGACAACGTCTGCGAAAAAGATGTGTGATACCCGAGGGGCATTCCAATCAACCTCACACTTATGTACTTGACCCTCCACTTCTGCAACCTAAAATAAAGATGAGAGACCTTCAATCACAAGAACAAAGAGATACTTGGAAATTGGATCCCCTTGCCTTATACCACGCTCTAGCACAAAAGACTCCAATAACCCGCCATCAAACTCTAATATCGTTTCCAAGGTCCATGCAAACCCTACTAGTAATAAATCTCTTCAGAATGCCCCAAGCATGTACCCATATGCTAATATTCCAAAGGTATATTGTAATTGGATGCTCACCAACTTCTAGTCTCTTAAGTACAAAGGCATGTCCATTGTACAACCAAGGACCCTCCACTTCCATCTTTTGGGCATCTTCTGAAAAACTCAAACAAATAACGAATTTGGCTCCCTCAACCTTGACTAGGATCCATAATATCCATTATCTTGACCCGCATGGTCGACTTCCAAACTGTAGCCTTCATTTGCTCCATATTTGGGAAGTTTATGAACGCATCCATGAGAAAACGACCAACAAATATGATGACCCGAGTGGTCTAATTTGAAGCAGATACCTGATCCAACCATATTCGATAACCAACTTATTTTCCTCTATGTCGAGAAATCAACCAAACCCTCAACAATCGCTATTACCGAAGCCAGAGTAGTCTGATTTGTAGCTGCCATCACAACCTTCAACCTTGTGCTGCACGTCGAACAAAAAAGCCAGAAAACCAGAAACTACCTTGAAGATGCTAACACTTTTTCCTTCTGTGACAAGACTTACTCGCTTAGTGAGATCAAAGCACGCTACTCAAAACTTTATTCATTTTTAAATTTTCTAATAATATTTGATAATTATATTAAAAATGTTTTAGCATAAAAAAATAACAATGTACATCTTTATTTTGATAAAAAAAAAAAAATCAAATCAAACATCAGTACAACTCTTCTGCATAAAATGTTGCTAAGGTGCAATAAAAGATGACTCTCGTGGAAAAACATAACCTGGAGTTGGATACTCATATACCAATCGAAAAAGAGTTGGTTGGTCCCGAGATAGAATTAGAGAAAAATTGCAACCACCCTACCTTTGCCCCCGGTGTTGTTGTTCTCTCTGGTAAGGATCTTGGGACGTGCGTCGATCGGACTATGGACTCCAAAGTTGGACACGTTTGGTTGCACGTTTTTGTGGGCTTTGTTAGATAGGCTTATATTTTTCATAAGTTGAATTCGTTGTTGATGGTCTCTTTTAAGCTTGATCTTGACGGCCAACATATTCCTCCTCCTTCTCCTGAGACAATTGTTGACGCTTTCCGAGTTGATGTTTAAATTGTATGCTCTCATTTAGTTTTGTTTTCGTTTATCTGGCGATACTTGTGGCAAATATCCTTTTTTTCATGAATAGTTTTTTGTTTGTTCAACTTTGCATTGCATTTTTTGAATGAAACATATATATTATGTAGTCGACCCATGTTCGGGCGTTGTTTAATGTGGCCCATGTTCTTAATTGGTTGACTCGATTATAGAAGCCCAACTTGATGGTAGTTGAGCCCAAATGGATGAGTTAGTTATTTTAGAGTTATTATTTTATCCATTCTCTCTCCCTTTTGATCATATCTGGCATATTACGTAAAATTACCAGAATGAAAAAAGTACATTTTTCTGAAACATTCCAGAACACTGAAAGGAGAGAGAAGAAAAAATATTCAAATGGAAAAAAGTGAAGCATGGATCCGGGTATGTAATTTTACATTGGCATGATAAGAAAATAATACAGGATTCGTGTTTATTTCAATCGATGTTTGTTGTGTGTAAAGCTTCTTAGTCACCTAGCTTGAAAATTAAACAAACATTTAATAATACCTTAAGAATTGTTTGTATAGTGATGCTAGTAAATGACATAAATGACCAAAACTTTAAAAATTCTAGTACTAATTATAAAATCTAGGTCACCCAAAGGTGGACCATTGTTTCTAATTTAATGTTAAGCGTAACTAATTAACTTATTTTGTTGACATGTTTGTATATATAAAAAAAACATGCATGTTAATTGTAATATAGTTAATTGTTTATTACGTAACGTCATTATAAGTTTCATGCATTTAAGTCTCACCGAAAGGTGAACTTAATTAAGTGTATATAATAAAGTAATATTATTAGTTTAATTTTATAGAATACTCAAAATATTAATGTTTGAGTTGTATGTAATGTTTGCAGTTACCATGAATTTGTTTGCTTCGACGAATAATGTCGTTAAATTCAATGGGTTAAACTATTGTGATTGATCAGAATAAGTCCAATTCCAACTGAGTATTATGGATATAGACTTGACAATAATCACTGATGAAAAGTCCGCAGTCAATACTGAGACCAATACACAGGCTGACAAATCATTATTTGATGCCTAGAAAAGGTCTGACAGGCTGAGTATGAATTTAATGAAAATAACGAATGCTAATAACATTAAGTCATTGATGTCAAAGACTAACAACGCTAGCTAGGAAGTTCATGCTGAAAACAAAAGAACTCTCTCGATCAGACATAACTGGCAAGTCCATTGCGGGGAGTCTTATGAGTGAGGTGACGACCAAGAAATTTGAGTCGTAACCTATCCATGATCATGTAACTTGTATGTCAAATCTACCAGTAAAACTGAAATCAATGGGGATGGATGAGAGTGAATATTTCTTAGTGCAATTTATTATAAACTCTCTTCCTATTGAGTTTGATGAGTTCTAGGTGAAATATAAAACCATTAAAGAAAAATGAAACCTTCAGGAAATTAAGGTCATGCTCATTCAAGAGAAATGAAGGCTGAAAAAGATTAAGGATCACTATGTGCATCTCACAATGCGTAATGGTGTTAGTAGCAACAAAGTTAAATCGGGAAAGAGAGATAATAAGAGGAAAGACAAAACTCTTTTCGAAGTTAAAAAGGGACAAATCCAAAATGAGCAGAGATCTAATTACTTATGTAAGAAAGTCGATCACCTAAAAAAGAATTGCCTGAAAAGAAAAGTCTGGTTTTAGACGAAAGGTATATATTTTGTTTGTGTATGTTTTGAATCAAATCTTGTAGAAGTATCTTATAATAAGTGGTGGTTAGGTATTGGTACAAATACTCATGTGTCACATATTTCACAAACATTGTTTACAATCAAACCCATAAGATAAACTGAGTAATTTCTGTACATGAGAAACAGAATGAATGCACACATCGAAGGAATTGGAACATATAGATTAATTCTAGGCACATGATGCCGTCTATAATTAGAAAATGTCTTTTTGTTCTTGATTGTGCTAGAAACTTAATTTCTGTTTCTAAACTTGACAAAATTAACTTTGATTTTAAGTTTAGTAACGATGCATTTTCATTGTACAAAAATAATTACTATTATGGTAGTGATACTTTAACTGATGATTTATATTGTTTCCAATCATGATGTTAGTTTTGTTGAATCTCTGTTTAATGTTGAATATAGTATAAGCAATAAACGTAGTGACCATAAAGAGAATTATGATTTCTTGTGGTATCAAAGATTATGTCATATTCTAAAAGAAAAAGGATAATGAGGTTAGTGAAAAATGAATTCCTACCTCAGTTGGATTTTACTGACAGAGATGTGTGTCTAGAATGTAATAAAGTCAAGCAAACTAGCAACATATCAAAATATCCTGACACAAGATGTAGTGAACCCCTATAATTAATACACATTAATATATGTGATCCATTTGATGTACAAAGTTGGAGTGGTGAAAAATATTGCATCACTTTTATTGATGATTATTCGAGATACTCTTATCTCTATCTATTGCATGAAAAATCTCAATCAGTGAACGTCTTAGAGGTGTTCGTGAATGAGGTAGAAAGACAATTAGATAGAAAAGTTAAAGTAATGAGATCAGACCGAGGCAGTGAATTTTATGGAAAATTTGATGAAAGCTGACAATGTCCGAGTCCATTTGCTAAGTTCCTATAAAGTCGAGGCATATGTGCACAATACACAATGCCTAATACACCACAACAAAATGGTGTTGCTAAAAAAAGAAATCGTACTCTGATGGATATGGTTAGGAGTATAATGAGTCATACTAATATATCTCTTTCTTTGTGGACACGTGCCTTAAGAACAACAGTATATCTGTTGAACGAGGTTCCTAGTAAAGCATTTCCTAAGACCCCTTATGAACTATTGACATGAATGAAACATAGCTTAAGACACCTACATGTCTGAGGTTGCCCAGCAGAAATAAGAATATTCAATCCACATGAAAAAAATTAGATGTAAGGACCATTAGTGGTTACTTCATCGACTATCCAAACAAAAATGGGTACGGATTTTACTGTCCAAACTATAGTACGAGAAAAATTGAGTCTAGAAATGCTCGGTTCATTGAGAATGACGAAATCAGTGGGAGTGAAGGATTAAGAAAAGTGGATATTCAAGAGATCTAAGAGGAAACTATTGTACCTAATAATTCTCCTCAAGTTCTTGTTTCTTGTACTGTATCAAAGAAACACAATTTGATGGAACAACAAAATGAGATTTCAAATCCACAAAATGAGCATGAAAATGATGAACCAGTTGACAATGTACATCTTGAAAATGAACAAGTGGTACATTAAGAAATAGCACCACGAAAGTCAAGGTAGAAAAGACTGACTATTTCAGTTGATTACTTGATATACTCAGTTTAGCATGAATGCGACTTGAGTGTTGATGAAGATCTAATCTCAGTTAAACAAGTCATGACATGTAACAATTTCGGAAAATTGTTTAATGCCATGAGAGTGGAGTTGATATCAATGGATGACAACAAATTTTGAGAACTTGAAGAATTGCCTAAAAATGCAAAACAAGTGGGTTGTAAATTAATTTTAAACCAATAGAGACTCACAAGACAACATCAAAAGATAAAGCCAGACTTGTTGCGAAAGGTTACACTTAGAAAGATAAACTCTTTGCGAATTCAAAGAAAAACTCTTTGCGAATTGTTTTGGGTTTAGTGATTCATTATGATCTAGAACTTCATCAAATGGATGTAAAGACTATCTTCCTCAATGGTGATTTAGAGAAAGAAGTTTATATGGACCAATCCCGGGGTTTCAAAACTTAAGTTAAAGAAAATTTAGTGTGCAAGTTAAAGAAGTTAATATATAGACTAAAACAAGCTTTCAAACAATGTTACATTAAGTTTAATTATAACATTATGTCATATGATTTTACAGAGAACACTATGGATCAGTGTATATATATGAAGGTCTGTGGGAGCAAATTCATAATAGTGATTCTATATGTTGATGATATTCTCCATGCTGCGAATGATAAAGGGTTATTACATGATGTTAAAGCATTTCTTTCCAAGAACTTTGAAATGAAATATATGGGTGAGGATTGTCTCATAAATGTTGTATCAATGAAGTATTTGAGAGATTTAGGATAGATAAATGTTATGCTAGAATAGTTCCAATTCAAAAAATGGATAAATTTAGTGAAAAACAATGTCCCCAAAACGATTTGGAACAAAAATTAATGGAAAATATTCTCTATGCATCAGTTGTTGAGAGCTTGATGTATGCTCAAACATGCACAAGCCCGAACATTAGTTTTGCTATAATAATGTTAGGTCGTTATCAGAGTAATCCAAAAAGTGGATCACTAGAAAACTGCAAAGAAGGTTCTTAGGTACTTAAAAGGCACCAAAAATTATATGCTCACATACAGAAGAACAAATCACTTGGAGTTGGTTGGCTATACAGACTCATACTATGCAGAATGCATAGATTCGATAAAATATACATTTGGTTATGTGTTTATGTTAGATGGAGGATCAGTTTCCTGGAGAAGTGGGAAGCAGTCTGTCATTGCTACTTCCACCATGGAGGCAGAATTTATGGCGTGTTTGAGACAACTGTTCAATCATCGTGGCTGCGGAATTTTGTCTCACGCCTGATATTATCGGCAGTATTTCTAGGCTGTTGAGAATTTACTATGATAACTCCGAAACTGTCTTCTTTTCTATGAATGATAAGTACTCTAAAGGTGCAAAACACATGGATTTGAAGTAGTTCTTAAATAAAGAAGTGTAAAAACAAAAGGTGTCAATCAGACATATTGATACAAAATTGATGGTAGCGGATCCGTTGACTAAAGGATTACCACCCAAGTATTTATTGGTCATGTTGAAAGAATGAGTGTTATAGGTAAGTCATTGTTAACATGATTTGTGATATATATATATGTATGCATTAATGTTGTATTGCTCGTATTAATTTTATGACACATATTTATGTGAATTCAATTAAAGTCATGTTTTTGCTTATTCATTAAATTTTCACATTATGTTATATACAATTATTGTTATGTGAATAGTTAAGGATTACACTCTTCCTTTTATTATTATTGCTAATTTGGATTAAGTTGACAGTGTGGTACATGAGAAGAATTTTGTTGATAAAATAACTTGAGACCACCATGATCCATATTGATGGAATTCAATGTTAGATGACTTAATGATTCAATATTTCTAAAATGTGCACTTATTGTTTGTATATTTTGAATCATTAAGTTGTAACATGGGCCAATGAGAGATTGTTAATTTAACTTTTTAATGTGACCCATGTTTTTTAATGGGCTGACTCAATCACAAAAGCCCAACTTGATTGTAGTTAAGCCTAAATAGATGAGTTAGTTATTTTAGAGTTATTATTTTATCCTTTCTCTCTCCCTTAAGTTTTTTTTTTTTGTTGAGAATAACCATTCTTATTAAATCAAATCACTCAAAATACAATAACTAAATCAAACTAGGCAAAGACTCAACCAACGAAAAATTGCCTTCTGACATAGAATTAGGTAATCGAACTAGCTCGTGCGCTATCCTATTCGCAGAACGCCTAACATACGAAAAAACAACATTACCGAAGTTTCGGACTAACGCCAAACAATCATTCACCAACAAGCTCCCACCATCATCCTCGAACCGACCTCTCTGCAACTCCTTCACCACCTCCATCACCGGATCCTCCCCCTCATCACCAGCTCCTCCCTAGGGATCACCTCCCTCCACCACTCACAGAATGTCCACTCAACCTCCCATTTTGTTCTCATACCATACCTCTCCCAACACTGCTCCGCTACTCCACACCCCAACAAAAGCATGCTCAATGGTTTCAGTCTCCATCCCACACCCATTACACAGAGGATCCACATCAATCCTTTTGTCATATAAACACGCAGCTGTAGGGACATATCTATAATTACACGCCCTCCACACAAAGTGCCTTGCCTATGCCGGACACCTCGTCGCCCAGAGCTGCTTCCACAAATCTATGTCCGACCCTCCCGCACTACCTGACTCTGCAACCCTCAAGAGCCTATACGCACTCTTCACAAAATATTCACCTTTTCTCTCCAATGCCCAGCTCCACGTGTCCCGCACATTCCGACGACTCAACACAATTCGCTCAACTGCCATTCTCTCCTCTAGACCCAACACCTGACTAGTAACCTCCCTATACCACTTCGTTCTGCCTGCCACAAATAGTTGTTCTACCGTAGCCTCCTCCCACCCCACCGGAGGAGCCGATCTGACCCTCCTCCCCTCCAGCTCCATCAACCATGGGTCACCAAAATTTTTTGTTTGCCTGCCATCACCAATCCGCACATAACTCCCCTCTTTCAACAATGACTGCGTAGCTCTGATACTCCTCCAGAAGTAGCTCGAATTCGAGCCCATTGGAGCATCCAAAAAACTTAAATCCGAAAAGTAAAGTGCCTTCAAGACTCGAGCCAGCAAACTTGTCGGGTTCTTCAAAATCCTCCACCATTGTTTTCTAAGCAAAGCGAGATTAAATTCTCGCAATTTCCTTACACCTAATCCCCTTTTCAACTTATGACCACACAACTTATTCCATGAGCACCAATGCAATCCTCTCGAATTCGCCGAACTCGAACCCCACCAAAATGAGTTCATCATCCTCTCAACAGCTGCACATGTATCCAGAGGAATTAAGAATATGCTCATAGCATAATTAGGCAATGCTTAAGCTACCGTTTTCAAAAGAACCTCCTTCCCCGCCCTTGACAAAAACTTCTTCCCCCACCCTCTCAACCTCTGAGCCACCTTGTCCTTAGTAAACCGAAAAACCTCATTTTTATTACTCCCCATCGACACCGACAGCCCCAAATAACTATTTACCCCTTCCTCCTCCCGAACCCCCAACTCCCGGCAAAACCTCCCCTGAGCATCCACCTTCACGTTCGAACTAAAAATCACCGATAACTTGTGAAAATTCACTAGCTGCCCCGAGGCTTCCTCGTAATGCCTCAAGATGTTCTTCACATTACTACTTCCTCCAATTGAGCTTTACAAAACAGAAAACTATCATCGGCAAAAAACAAGTGAGTCACCGACGGTGCTGCCCTCGCCACCTTGCAGCGTCCATGTCTCTCCGCCTCCTTCAATAACATGGACAAGCCCTCTGCACAAAGAATAAATAAATACGGCGACACGTGAAACTACCAAAATGAAAAATTATGGTTTTCTGAACCATTCCATAACACTGAACGAAAAAAGAGAGAGAAGAAAAAATATTCAAGTGGAAAAGAGCTAATCATGGATCCGGGTATGTGATTGTATTAATTTTACGTTGGCATGACATAAACATGATACATGAATTAGGTTGAATCAATTTATTTCTATGATCCTACAAATTATAGCATATTGATTGTATGTTTGAAAATCAATAATTTTTTAACAAGTATAAGTCATCTGATTTGCATACCTGCTAATAAAAAAAAAATCTATAATAGTTACATGTTAAGTAATATTCAAAATATCACAAACAATCAATTCGAATACATTGATTTAATCCTTCCTATCGATCTTCAAAGATTCTATGATTTGAAGCGCATCGGAGTCTACCACAAAACAACTTCCAATTAAAGAAGACAAAACAAAACTTTCAACACGAGAATACAAAGTTAAACTTCGAACAAGAGAGACAACCACAACCTCTGCCAAAGGAGTAAAAAACCAAATACAAAACTAATATAACTACTAAAATACGATTTAAAACAAAAAAAATATGAAATAACATCAACTTGTTTGTAGTAAACATATTCTCACAAACTAGCCAACAGTGAATACATAGATGATAATATGACGTCTGCAAGTTGATCGAATCCCGATTAAACATTTGGGTAACACAAGAAATGGAGAAAATCAAATTTTAAACTCGACTGAACAGACGCTCATTCAACGAATTAGAAGGAAAACAAGACACATTAATTATTTTTTATATAACAATAAAATAATCATATTTGACCATATTGCATATATACTATGAAATCCCCAAACTACCCTTCCTTGAACCCATCAAATGGTCTAAATGAACAAATCTAACCAAACCCTAAAGTAAAATAACAACCATGGTTAGACTAAATCTCAACTATAAAAGAAAGGTTGTAGAAAAGAAAACCCTAAAATCATTTACAATCAAACACTATACCTCTTTAGTTTTTACAAATCAAGGAGGAGAGAGAGAGAGAGAGGCCTTTAAAAGAGGGTCAAGGAGGTCATCACATCACATAGGGTGAGGAGTGGAGGTGTATCACCTATTCTATTGAAAACCTCCCCCAAAAAAAACCCAAAAAAAATCCCAAATCCACAAAACACAAATACAGGTTATTTTTTACAGGTATGTCTCTCTCTCTCTCTCTCTCTCTCTCTAGAACTATATTTTCTCTCTCTCACACACATACTCTATATCCTTTCACAATAGTAGATTTGAAGAGTAGGGTCTGTATCTGTTGAAAACTTGAGATTTAGCCCCAACAAGACCTCTCTCTTTCTGTCTCTCACCCTATAATACCTGCAATTATATTACAGACACAGCAAGCGCGGGACTTTTCACGGCGGCCCAAAAACCCAAAATCCACCATCTTTAAAGCCCTAAAAAACACCTCATTCCCGCCAAAAACATTCACAAATCTCCCATTTTTTTTATTAACCGGTACTGGCTTTTGTGCGCAATCGTAATCATTTTTTGCTCCTCGTTTTTTTTTTTTTTTTGATTGTTTTTGCGTTGTTTTCAAATGTTCAAAATTTATTTTGAGCAAAGTGAACCGAATCATTTGTTTCTAGGGTTTGAAATCGAAATCCATGGCAGGGTGGTCGAGGATTGATGATGGGTCCGTCGTAGATTGCGCTAAAACCCCGAAGAAGAGGTTCAAGCCGAACGGTTTCTGGGTCCAACTCGACCTCGCTCGGCCGGAGGAAGGTGTGCGCGGCGTGGAGCGCGAACCGTTTGAAGCTACCGAAGCGGAGAGTGATAAGTACCGGTGCTGGTTCGAGCGTCTTCTGGGTTTTTTCCTCAAGGAGATCTGTACGGCGCATAGTTACCGGTCCATCCCTCCAATGCTTGGAGATGAACGGTACGTGGATTTGTTTAAGCTTTTTCTTGCTGTGAGAGAGAAGGGTGGGTACGATGCTGTTTCGAGGAACAAGTTGTGGGATTCTGTGACTAAGGAGATCGGGTTGAGTTCCAAGCTCTCTCCATCTGTGAAGTTAGTATATTGCAAGTACTTGGAAGTTTTGGAGGGGTGGTTGGGTGGGATTTTGGAAAATAGGGGCTCGGGAGGTTCTTTGCGTGTTGGTGGTGTGGGTATAAGTGAGGGTTTGATGGATTTGGAGGCAGAGTTTAAAGGTTTTCTGTCTGAGATTTCAGATCTCAAGAAGAAGGATGAGGAGGTGTACTCACATTTGGATGTGCCAGTGAATTCAGCAGGGGAGAGTAATGTTGCAGAGTCGTGTGGGGTCAAGGAATGTGTTGATGGTAGGGGAGATTTGGGTTTGGATGGCTCGGTGAACTTGCAGAGTGTTGGAAATTTGGACGATGGTAATGAAGTGAAGAGTGTGGCGGTGGGACTGGATGGAGCGAAAGAAAATGATGATTTAACAGCTGTGGATCCCAACATAGTGGCGGAAGGGAGTTTTGGTTGTAAGAGGAAGCGAGAGGATATGTTGGGAATGTTAAACTGGGTTAATGGGGTTGCAAAGAATCCATGTGATCCTGTGATTGGTTATATACCAGACAGATCAAAGTGGAAGGCGTGTGCAAATGATGTATCCTGGAAGCAGGTTTTGTTGGTCCGACAAGCACTGTTTCAGAAAAGGGATGTTGACTTGAGTGCTGAGCAATCAATTTTACAGGTATGTATCAGTTCCTTAACTCAGTATGAATGAGATAATCTTTCCAGTAAGCATTAAATGAAGCACTCAGGTTCTATGAATCTGCATATTGTTAGTGCACTCTGGATACATATCTTCTAACTAATTAATAGTTTTCAAGCACTGGCTTTAGTTTGATTGCTACCATATATGTGTGTGCTGGTATGATTGATCATCCCATCTTGTTTTGGCCAATGACATTTTACTGATTAGGATTTTAAACTTCATCTCACAAATTCCGTCTGGATATATAATTTTATTTGTCTTATGTTCTGAAAATGTGTCATAAACTATATTGCATGTTTACGGTTGGTCTTCTATGATTATTAACAAATCATTTAGTCTTTTGAATGTTTGATGCCTGGAATTGTAGAACACACATATTACATTTATATGTGATATTTATAAATTTATGTTTCCTCTAGAAGCATATTCAATTTGCTGATGCTGTCTCCCCTTTGTGCAACATGAGAATAATTTCTACCATGTTGCCCTCTTATTCGTTGTTAAAAATTATTGTTTGTTTTATCATTGAAACTCCCTGTTTCCTTGTTCGTACGCTTTGCCTTTTCTGCATATGTTCAAATGGAAACATTAATATTTTACTTCTGTAAGGTGTTTATAAAGGTGGCCATTCTAGTTATCATGTCAGCTGTCAGTCATTGGTTCGTTATCATTTAACATATATGTGACCACAATTCCATATATGTGTTTCTCTCTAATGATTAGCATGCATGGTTAGTGGATTACGTATTAGAATTAAAGGTTGCTATGGAGTTTAGTTATTCTAACATTCTTGTCCAGCTGCAGGCTATGAAGCACAAATACTGAAAAAATACAGCATATATTGTGTGGATACACACCTCCTATTTTATTAATCTTAAAAGTAAAAAAGAGAAATACATCAACAATGGTTGATTCATCTCCATTAATAGCTTGTGATCCGTTCTTTTTTGGCTGACAAATTTAATTTTAACTTAATTATAAACTATAATTTCTTACTATTTATCAGTGTTTTAAAAAGCGCAAAGCGCACTTGAGGCGCAAAGGGCACCTGGGGCTTAAGCGCGAAGCGCACCGTGAAGCGCACATTAAAAATATATATATTAAGTTAACATATATATTTAAATACTTATGTTAGGATGATAAAAGTATTATAGAAATAACACCATAAATCATACTCTATAAAAGTCTCAACTTGAGACGTTTATAGAGTATGATACTCTCAACTCTGTTGACCAAAAAACAAAACAAGTTCAAGTTAAGGCGTAAATCATAAGACAGTTCCACTTAAAGTTAAACAACTCTATTTTATAGAAAGAAGAAAAGCATGTAAATTTTAGTCATAATGCTCATCATAATGAAGAGATGTGAAATTATCATCTGAATTGTAAGTGTTATATTCTCATCTCTATAGGCTGTACTCTGTAGTTGTTGTTGATATTTTGATGTGTTTTATGTGTTGATGTGCTTCTTTTGCGTTTTTGAACATCAAAATCTTATAACAACCGTAAAGATTGGAAGTTGAAGGGTTTTTAAATAGGTTTTATTGAGTTTTTATTTACTAAAATAAGGTTCATACTAAGTAATATGAGTGTTAAATAAAAAGCCCTAAAAGCGTGGGCTTCGGGCTTAAGCGCAAAGCGCAGCCCGAAGCGTGGGCTTTTCAAAACACTGCTATTTATCACAAGAATGTATATATTTAAGTAAAAATTGACATGTTATGACCTTTGTTTTATGGAAGTGGTAAATCTAGTGTCCGATGGGGATACACAAATAGTTAATAAGTTTGGTAATCAATAATGGCAGGATATCTTGTATTACTTGTGATATATGGATATGAATTTGATAATATCTACTCTTGTTCGAACTAGTTGATAGAAAAAGGTCAGTCTCTTCGAAGATCAGTGGTTCACACATCTAATCATATTTTGTAAATTTGCTTATGTTTCTTGAAAGCAAAATGTATCTTCTCTAATCTCTAAACCAAACACACACACACAAGAGAGAGCCAATTTTTTTTTTTTTTTTTTGGAATTAGGCTTAGTCAAATCAATAAAAAGATACCCATACCCGCCCCAATGATTTTGTGTGAGTAGAGCGACTAGCTGGATCCAGGTTTTGTAATGAGATGTCATTACCTCACTGGTAGCTTAGCCCAAGCCAAATAACTTAAGGCGGCTTAGATTCTTTGTTATATATATATACACATGTGTGTTTGATGTACATAGTGCCTTTGAGGTGAAGGGAATACTAGGGCATGACCTCTTACTTCCTTGTGTTTAGAATCTTAGCAGTTATATGATTTAGACTCTGTCTTGTTGAAAAAAAAAATTCTATTTGAAGCTTCTGCACAAGGGTAGTTCACTGTTTTACATTAAACAGTTGAAACTCTGCAATCTTCGTATCTATGCATTTATCAGTGTTTTTGTCACAACTTATACTTATTTCAGTTGGCACTAAAGGATTGTCATCCCTAGTACAGTTCTTTGATTTCTATAATCTTTGTTTTGCATTATATTTTCTTCCTCTTTCCATTGCTTCTGAAAGAGGATAGTTGCTGGTGTTGTAATGTTAGAATTATTTGTACATTTCTTGTCTATGAAGATTAATATCATAAAAGTAACCATGCTAATCAATAAAAACAGTGATATCATATGGTATACATATCAATACTGTCTTCCTTGGCTGTCAAACATGTACAATGTTGCAGTATCAGAAAGATGAGATGTATCATGAAGACAGATATTTGTTGGATCTAGGTTAGTATGTGAATGTTAGTCACTCTTGGCCTTAGCTATAAGTCCAAGATTTATATGTGTGTGATTGTATAAAATTTATGATAATTTACCATGCGACTATCCCTGTATGTTTGAATCAATAAAGAAGTAAATATCTCCAATTGTACATTGTGTAAGTTGATTTCTATTTCTATGCTGTAGAAGAACCACAAGATGCATCCGGCAATGTATGATGATCATCTTGGATCCAGTTACAACCTTAGAGAGAGGATGAAATGCAGGCGGAAGCTCCTTCCTGAAGAAACAACGATTGAAGGACAAGCTTGCTCAGAGTCATCCTCGTCAGGCACTCAAAGTGACATGGAGAATAGTCAGAGTTCTTCTATCACAGGGGTAGGTCATATTGACATGCTTGATGGGGGTCGTAAACGTAAGCGAATTCCTGTGGGGCACCAGTATCAAGTGGAAATGCCAGAATGGACTGGGGCAGCTTATGAGAGCGATTGTAAGTGGTTGGGTGTCAGGGTTTGGCCACTGGAAAAAAGTGAGCCCAGGTTTCTGATTGAAAGGGATCCTATTGGAAAGGGAAGACAGGATTCATGTGGATGCCAAGCCCCGGGTTCTTATGAATGTGTCAAATTTCATATTGCTGAGAAAAGATACAAAGTAAAGCTGGAACTGGGGTCAGCTTTCCACCATTGGAAGTTTAATAAGATGGGAGAGGAAGTTGTACTTTCTTGGGGAAAGGATGAAGAGAAGAAGTTTGACTCTATTGTGAGGGCTAATCCCGTATCTCTTGGTAAGCGTTTCTGGGATCCATTGATTAAGTCTCTTCCTGGTAAACGCAGGGAAGATTTAGTGAGCTACTACTTCAATGTATTTCTTCTGAGGCGCAGGGGATTCCAGAATCGGTTTACTCCTGTTGATCTTAACAGTGATGACGATGACGCAGACGCTGGATCAAATGGTTCTGAACATGAGACAGTTAATAGACCTGGCTCCATCTTTTACTCTCCAAACAAGCCTCATTCGAATTGCAGATAGTCTTTATGTGGATTACAATCGAAGTATTTTGTTGACTAATGTACAGTCTCACTATTTTGAGTGGTTAATCTCTCTGGTGAGCTGAATAGCATCACTTTGTGAGTTTAGCACTTTGTTGAGGCATGTAAAGTCTGGCAGTTTTGGCTCATTTTTCCGTGGCAATTCTCAATGGAATTACACCATATGGCTGTTGGTTTGTCAGTACAGAATTATCACTGCATGGTGGAAGAAGCACCTAGCTAGCTGAAGAGGTGAAGCAGTAAGTCTGATGTTTGATTTGCTTTTGGATCATATGTTTACAGTTTTGAGATATACTTCCCATCTAATCACAATGATTTCCAACTTCAAGTACAGGTACTTATACTACACATATCTTTATCTCTTTACTAGATTTTGAATAGTGAGACTGATTTAAACGGAAGCTTTTTGAATATAGGGAAGCCATGGATGAAAATGAAATTTGGATGTATTAAGGAAATTGAATTTGCAATCTGTCTTCTTTTTTCTTTTTTTACTGGAAATTGCTGGTCTATTTTGCATATTGATGTATGTTTCTATTGATGGGTCATTTCTATGATCATGTGTTTACTCTTGTTTATTTGAATCCCCTTAAAGATGGGTAAGTGTTTGTCCATTTTAAAAGGCATAGGTAATAGAAGTTGGAATTAGCAGTTTTTTGTTTTGTCTTTCTTTTTGAATAAAGGAATTAGCAGTTTACAAGCTTTAAAAGTCAATAATAGTTACACTTTTTCAGTGCCATATAGTAAGATTGCTTGTAAAAATCAGGTCATGGATCTCAAGAATGATTGAGAGATGACAGAAAGTTTGTTGGGTATTAGTTGTTCATCATGTTTGTGCTGAAGGGATAGAATGTTGATTCCATCTTGATTTTATTCTAGGGTTAATTACAGACAGCCGCTATGAACTATTGACTAATACAGATAGCCCCGTAAACTATAGCTCATGACATCCAGATCCTACAAACTTTACATTTAACGGTTTGGTTAAATCTAACTGA
>JAYMTH010000964.1:0-16922 GCA_036897465.1 Pelargonium australe | reverse complement strand
TAGCGTCTTTCGTCCGCCTTTATCCACCTTTTTTTTTTTTTTTTTTTTAAACTAATTTTTAACTCTTTTTTTATTGACAAACTGAAAGAACAAGAAAAAAAAATAATTTTTTTATTGAAAAAAAAAATATATATAAAACACAAGGTCTCTGTTCTCCTTTCTCCAGCCACCACAACACCATTCCAAAATTTTGTCCGAAACCGAGCTGCAAAAATTTACTAAAAAAAATATTATTAAACACAAACCCTCGATTTTCGCTTTATCCACAATTTTATCACTCGCCACCTCTTCTGCTTCTTCTTCTTCTTCTTCCAAATCTCCATTTCCTATACGTACACTACACTCTCTCTCACACACACATATATACGTATAGCTCTGGGTTTTTTTTTGGGGGTTTCGTATCTTCTTCTTCGATTGAAAATTGAAATGAAAAAAATGTATACAAATGAATATTTTCCGATTCTCATGCCGTACTTTTAGGGTTTCTCGGCACATTTCAGGTTTTTGCTCCTAGAATCGACCGTTTTTTACAGTATAGTTTTCTCAGACAAGATCTCAGGTTTTTGCTCTCCTTGTTTGGGGTTTTCTGGTTGGTGTGCGTGTTTCGTTGCATTCCTTGTTTGGTATTTAGTGTTCTGTGAATATTGATTTGGGTCTGCAGAGAAGAGAAGTGTGTAGGTGTAAAGATTGTGTTTTTTTGGTGTAGTGATGGTGTCTGCAAATGACCCAATTGAGTCGTTTTTCAATTCGATTCATGTTGTGAAAGATGCAATTTCGCCGCTTGAATCGGGTATTCGGAGAGCAGCTAAGGATTTCGAGGCTTGCTGGGCTGGTCACAAGGATAGGGGAAGAAGTGATAGTGTTGAATTGTTCACTAAGTTGAAAGGTTGTGGTGGCCAGTGTGTGGTTACTGATGAGAGGAAGAGAGGGTTGTCTATTAAGGCTCCAATGAAAGCTTTTTTGGGTATGTTTTCTCCGAATTTGGGGAATGGGCAGAGAGTGGAGGTGTCCAAGAAAAAAGGGTCGAAAGAGAAGGATTCGGATTCTGATAAGGGTAATGACTCCTGTACCAATTGCTTGCAGTTTGCTGTGTCTTGGTCTTTGTTGGTAGATGGTTTTGTGCAGGCTTTACCAAGCCCGTTTAAGGGGGGGAAGAGGCGGGTTCAGAGAACAGGCAGTGAGGAGAAAGCTTGTTTATGTTCGAAGTCCAAGGTTTCACCCGGATTGAAGCAAAGAGAATTGGAGAATCATTTTCTTAAAGAAACTTCGAATGAGAAGCAAGTCTCACTTGAATGCTTTATAGGTTTTATATTTGAGCAATTGAATCACAATCTTCAAAAATTTGATCAGGCTGTTCAGGATAGTTTTCACAATAGCTCTGGTTCTTCACCTCAGCCCGCACCTTCCACTCAATTTGATCATTGGGGTGTAGTGACAAGCGTTTTGGAAGGTCGAAGAGCAGAGGTAAATGGGTTTTTGAGTAACTTGAGCTTCGCGAGAGTTGGAGGTGTGCCGTCCAGTATTGTTGGAGTTACCTCTTCTGTTAATGAAGAGGGTGATGATGGCGAAGCTGGTGGGAATGACGAAGAAACTGGAGGTATTTCGCCACAGAAAATTGCTGGTGGGATGCTTCTATCAAATGTAGAGCGATTGAGATCAACACTATCCACTGTTACATTGGCTGAACTAATAGAGCTTGTACCACAATTGGGTCGATCTTCTAAGGACTATCCAGACAAGAAGAAACTATTCTCTGTTCAGGATTTCTTTAGATACACAGAGTCTGAAGGTATGATCTCTCAAGTAGCTTTGTCACCAGCGGAATGTTGCTTTAAACTTAGGTTGCTGTTAAACATATTCATTCATACAAATATCTTATATAGTTATATGTGATATTTTCCATACTTGATACTGTTGAGTTGCTAAGCAATATTATAATTAGCATATATATGAGGGTTGTATAAATCGGATGTGTTGAGCTATCATCATGAAAAATAGCATCACAATGGAAAAAGTGAGTCACTTAGTGTCGGGTTGAAATTTTATTTTGGAGGCATTGAGGGTAATTTCATTCTTCTCCTATGTTCCATTTAGATATTAGCATGAAACACAGTCGAAGGAAGGTCAAGAACAAGGATAATAGTATTTGGTTGTGTTTTTGGAATATTTTTCCAAATCCTTATGCTGAGAATGCTGCTCTAAAGTAGATTTTCATTTTAGACTTTAACATTCCTAAGATGAGGCGGATTGCATTAGTTCATTTATTTGTTATGTTTACACAAATCTCGATGAAAATTGGCCACATATTTTATGAGATGCATAGCGAGGAAACAAGCAGTAATTGTTGCTACTTTAGTTGTCATGTGTTTATGATAATATGTTTACATTATATAATATCTATAAGGTCTGAATTTCGAGGGGCCTTCTAGTATGACGATAAATAAGTGCTGTCTTTCTGTACGCTAGGTGGTGCTGTCTATTGGCTGAATATGGTTACATAACAAAATATGATCGGGTTCCAGTATGTAAAATCTGTTTTGTGTGTTATATAAGCTTCTAAAATCCAAGACTAATAACAAATAAATATTGTAAGTGTATTCTTGCTGTAGGCTATACACAAGAAGCATGCAATTGCTTAAGAAGAGGAAAATTAAGCTTTGAATCCTATAAGAAGAATGTAAACTGGTTACGCTTTTGAAATTTGATTAGCGAAAAAACGTGTTTGTTCTTCTTTATTTTTCCCTTGCTTTGTGAATTGTGACAAATATTGATCCTTAATTGCAGAAATGCCGCTCCCACGTGATTCGAGTGTTCTGTTCCATTGTAATATGACACTTGAATAATTGATTTTTTTTAATAAACCTTTTAAAGTTCAATCTATAAAACATTGTGTTACTGTAACTGATGTGTTACTATTAATTAACACTCGTTTTATGGTTATTCAAGTTGAAATTTTAAGTCTCTACCTACAGTATTCTGTAAGACTGCAAATACAAATTGAAGTTTAATGATAGCTTTAAAATTTAGGTGATAAAAGAAAGCCTTCAATTTATGAAAATAATTGTGCACCTCTGCTGATAGATATCTTATCGTTTCCCTTTTATCTTGTATGATACAAGTTTACTTCTTGACATTCTTACAGGAAGGAGGTTTTTTGAGGAGCTGGACAGAGATGGTGATGGCCAAGTAACCATAGAAGATCTTGAAGCTGCAATGAGAAAGAGAAAACTACCACGAAGATATGCTAGAGAGTTTATGGGTCGTGCTAGAAGTCACCTATTTTCAAAATCATTTGGTTGGAAACAATTTCTGTCATTGATGGAGCAGAAGGAGCCAACTATTCTTCGTGCTTATACTTCTCTCTGTCTAAGCAAGTCTGGGACGCTGAAAAAGAGTGAGATATTAGCTTCGCTGAAAAATGCCGGACTTCCAGCAAATGAAGACAATGCTGTTGCCATGATGCGCTTTCTGAATGCAGATACAGAAGAATCTATTTCTTATGGACATTTTCGGAATTTTATGGTTTTGCTACCTTATGAACGACTTCAAGATGATCCCCGGTAAGTTAATTGCACTCAATCAGAATTGTTTCTAAGATTTATCCCAAGAGTAGATACAATTCATCCCCTCCGGCCCAAAATTAGTGTCAACTTTAACTAAGAAATAATCCCAAAATAAAAATCAACTTTCCTTATTGGTTAGTTACTTATGCACGAATTACCTACAATATCTCTAATAATAGTTGGTTAGAACCCTTTTGAGTTTGTTGAGGCGTAAGCCTATGAGGATATAAGGGGGGATGTCGAACTCCAACCCTAACTCATCCTTAATTTTTACTAAAATTGGAAAGTGGACTCTCATTTTGAGATGGAGTACTACTGATGCACCTTTTGGTTCTAGGGGAAGTGTATACAGGTGTTCAGATCTTATAGCTTGACTATATGATATTAGATAAGCATTGTTTGATTCTATTAGTTACATGATTCTCCTGTTTTCTTTCCTATTCACTTTTATGTACTTGATGGTCTGGACAGTAGTTATTTTGTTTTTCTCGATAGCTTGAAAAATATAGAATGCTAGGAGATTAGGAGAAATGTAGAAACTATTACAGTCGCAAAATACCCCTTTTGGCTTGCTTGATGGGACAGCTTTATTAAAATAACCAACTAGTAGCTGATTGTAACTTTGTTGTAATTATACAGAAATATCTGGTTTGAAGCTGCAACTGTTGTTCCTGTTGCACCACCTGTGGAGATACCTGCAGGAAGTGTTCTAAAATCTGCTTTAGCCGGAGGCCTTGCTTGTGCACTTTCTACTTCTTTATTGCATCCTGTGGATACTATAAAGGTAAAGTCTTAAGCTTCATAATGCAGTCATTCTCTAGGCGTTTACTATTGTATTAATAGTTGTGGTGTCCCACATATTGAAGTTCTCACAAGTACTCACACTGCCCCCTATTTAAATTTGCTCAGACTCGGGTACAAGCATCAACATTGTCCTTCCCAGAAATAATTTCAAAGATTCCACAAATGGGAGTGCAGGGCTTATACCGCGGTTCAATCCCTGCAATTCTTGGACAGTTTACAAGGTTATCTTTGCTGTCTCTTCCCCCTGGTTTTCTCATATCTCTTTGCCTGTTAAATTCATAAGCTTGTCATTGATTCTTTCCTTTTACATTCACAGTCATGGTCTGAGAACTGGTATATTTGAAGCAAGCAAGCTCGTGTTAATAAATGTTGCCCCAACACTCCCAGAAATCCAGGTAAATATCACTATTTAACTATATACTTGTTATTGACATGGAACTTTTTGCGTATCACAAATGGTTATAATCTATGCCGACGGATTTGATTTCCTCACCGTGACATATGTTTAATGTTAGAAATTGAAAGTACACTTTATTATCTCATAACATTGAGTTATTCAACTTCCCTTCCAGCTTCATCATCATCTTTGCTATACTCAACTTAACCATTTCTTATTGACTTGTGTCTTATCTAAAATTTTAGTATCTATGTAAGTAATAAATTGGTGTTCCCTTCTTATTTTCTTGCATTACCCTTACTGATTAGAAGATACTAGATTTATACGAGTAGCACTTGTGTTTTAGCTTCCTCAGTTTCATGAAACCAACACAATAAAGAAATAGAGAAAGCTTCTCAAGCCATCACAGAGATTGCCTTGCCTTTTTTTGCTTCCTTGCAATTGGAGCTCTCTCTCTCTCTCTCTCTAGTTTGATTTGCATTGTTGTGCTATGTAGGTGCAATCTCTGGCATCATTCTGTAGCACAGTCTTGGGAACTACAGTTCGAATCCCCTGTGAAGTGTTAAAGCAGCGGTTACAGGCTGGCATTTTTGACAATGTGGGCGAGGCTATCCTTGGTACTTGGCAACAAGATGGTCTGAAGGGATTCGTTCGTGGACCTGTTGCTACTCTGTCCCGGGAGGTTCCATTTTATGTTGCTGGCATGGGCCTTTACGCTGAATCTAAAAAGGTATTTTACTTTTGCACACACACATGCATAACCAGCATATCATTGACGCTGATTAATTATAATTCCGGACACAAAATAAATCAGGTTGACAACGCATATTGGTAATGTTAGATATTTATGTAGTATTGATTAAGTTCAAGACTTAGCATATTCTGTTAAATGATGATATCGTCATTTGTCTCTATATGTTTTACTAATCCCTAAAAAAGGTGGCCTAGCTAGTGCACTAGTTTCCCACCTTCTTTTACCACTCAAACTTGTGATTTCATGACGCAAGCAAACAACCTTAATGTTGTTATGCCAGCGCACACAAAGATACTTGTTCATATATTTCACGACTTATTTGATTGTTCGGAATTATGGGCAATATTACACATATATTGACTAGTTCATTCCTGCTTGCAATCTTTCATAAAGCTTGCCCAGCATCTTTTGCGTCGGGACCTGGAGCCCTGGGAAACAATAGCTGTTGGGGCTTTGTCCGGAGGGTTTGCTGCTGTTGCAACCACTCCCTTCGACGTGATGAAGACAAGAATGATGACAGCTCCACAGGGTCGATCTGTGTCAATGCAAATGATCGTTTTCTCAATACTACGTCACCAGGGTCCCCTCGGCCTATTCAAAGGAGCAGTGCCCAGGTTTTTCTGGATTGCTCCCCTCGGCGCCATGAACTTTGCAGGGTACGAGCTCGCAAGGAAAGCTATGGATAAAAATGCGGAGCTAGTGGCCGATCAGGTGCCCCAGAAATAGTCTGTCCATCAGTTTTTGTTTTCATGCTGCTGGGAAAGTTTTGAGCTGTGTTTTTTTCCACTCCACAATTTTGGTTGCAGCATGTGCTTCAACTTTCATCAGTCGACATATCTGCCAGTTTTGTAATGACATTGCAATATCTGTGATAGTTTCTTTTGCTGTTGTGAACTTTATAAACTCTGCCATTGATGATGGTGTAAAGGATGTTATGGTTTTTAGAAAATCATTGTCCTAACATGCAAATCATTTATAGTTATAAATTAATGTTTGTTAGCCAAGAAATTAATGGATTGTCATTCGTCCGGGTTTATGGTTTAGATCAACTAAATTTGACGATTTTTTTTTGAAATTTGAAGTTTCCAGCGCCGAAATAATCAATTGAAGACTTGAATTTTCAAGCGCGGGAAAAAGGTAAAAACATATTTTATTATTATTTTAGTTTGAACGGATTACGTTAGTTTTGACAGATTCCGACATGACGGATTGTATTTTGCTGTAACAAAATTGAAGAACTTTGAACTTTGCAAGTGCAATGACCTAATTAGAACAGATGAGATAGTTTAGGGACTAATGAAGATCTTTTCTTAAAAAATAAATAAAAAGAAAATGAATGGTCGTTCTTTTCTCGACAAAAATGTGCAGTTTCACGTGAATGAAAATCGACTTGTCGTTTTTGTCCAAGAATCTTGGCGTCGTGGCTGTTAATCGTTATTCTCTTATCCTCCACGACACGAGATAAAGAGGTGGCAACACAACGAGTCAATTTCTCGTTCTCCAATCCTAACAGCCGAGACATGGAAACCTCCGGCGAACCAAAATCGCTGCCGGCGGAGGTGAAGCTGAAGCCGATTGAAGCAACACCAGAATCGTTCAAAGAATACGGCCAGGTCATCGAGGCCTCGCCTGACGGCGACGAGTTTGGTCCTCACGATGCTCAGCTCGACCTAAGCCGTGGAGTCCCTAGGTATGCTTCGTCTTCTGCATCTCGTACGGTGTCGCTTTCTGATACTGAACCTCCTTATATTGAAAATCTAAGATCATTGATCAATAGAAGTTAGGTTTTTAGTAAAAATTAGGTTGTATATTTCTTCTTAGAATTTTGCCCTCAATTTATATTGAATTTAAGCAAATATTTCAGACCTACTAAAGGTAAGAGAAATGGAAGTTTCTCATAGAATAACTATCATTTTGTTAGTTCCAAATGTGGACTATCATTCATGGTGAGGTCATTATGGTTTTGTTAGAGAACTAACTCGACTAAAAGTGTAAGCTTGTAGTTGAAGTACTCATTTATTTTTTTAATATTATATTCCAACACGCCCTCACGTGCGAGCCCGTTATGACTTTGCAAGTGGACAGAAGAGAGATAGATAGGATATGGTTTTCGTTTTAACTTTATAGGTGGAATTTTGGGGTGTAGGATTTGAACTTGAGACCTCAGGGCTCTGATACCATGTTCTCATTTATTTTTTTAATATTATATCCTAACAAATTTTTCCGTACAAATATGGTAGGTCGGTAATGAATGGCGTATTCATGACAAAGAATTATCAGTGGTTGGTTTCAAATACTTACAATCATGTTCCAAATTTGGTTGGTTGGACATGATTGACAATTTTTTAGATAGAAGAACAATCCATTGTGGGTTCCAAATTCTTACAATTGTGGTCAGGACAATTTTTTCTTTTGGTAGGCCGGGCATGGATAGTAGATTCTCGATAGAATAACTATATGTTGCTGTTTTCAAATCTTGACAATCATGGTCATATTAGAAATATTATTCCTAACAAATCTCGCGCCTGACCTGCGTAGGGAGGTGGGCTTTAATAGCATGCCTAATGGCAGTGAATCACAATTCACGAGTAACAAAAGAAAGATGAAACCTCATTATCATGGGAATTCCTTGTTAATTGTAAACATTTTGGCTCCATTGTGTCATGTACTTTTTTATTATTATTATTAGGAGACGAGTTCGTGATGTTGCATTCATCCATATGTGTGTAGGTTTTACATCATGCATCTTGCAAACCGGCCACTCAAATTTTCTACAATTACACACCATGCGAGTGTGACCCAATGCCTTGGTTCCATTGGCGGACATGTGTGGTATCTTGGAGTGGCTAAGCCATCCATATTGGACTCAGGCGAAGAGAAGGGTGATGCTGTGAAGTCACATTGTGGTCATTTGTATGCGCCTCCTGCAGTTGATGACATACGGTTTTTCAGAATTGAGGGTCCAAAGTTTTTGAAGCTTAACCGAGGGACATGGCATGCTGGACCTTTATTCAAGGCAGATGAAATGGACTTCTACAATCTAGAACTAAGCAACACGAATGTAAGATTCTCCCCTTCTATGCTCCAATTGCTATATCTGATCGTTTCGTTGTCATTCCTTTCATGCACCTGCAAAGCTGCTAGTGATATTAATTTCATATTCTAGATTGGCTTCTTGACTTGCTTGATTTAAGAAAATAAACTCTACTAATCAAAAGATGATGATTTCGTAAACAACGTTATATGGTTTCATAAGTTCATGTGAATTGTTTTCTGGAAGCGAAAACGGTTTTACAGCTTGTTGAATAATGAAATAGATGATAGTGCTCTTGGAGGAGCCAAGATTTTCTTGTTGAACCACATTCCCCATCAAGACATGATTTTCTTTTTAAAATTGCATTTCTCATCTTGTTACATCGATTTTTTAACTGTCCATCACAGAGAGACATGCGAAGTGTAATGTTATCTTTAAACATTACTACATGCATGAGAGAGATCATACTGAGAACCTGAGATCAATCAATGGATAATTGTTAGTTACGACCTTCTCACTTGTCATTAATGTACGTTTGTTTTATGTTAAGTGGCATGGCATTTATAGGCAACCACCCATGGTGAAATTACTACAAAATGAGTACTTAAGTTGGTATATGCTATCATGTGGGAGTGATTTGATGAAGCCAACTCGTTTACTCGAGTTGGTTAAGAAAACTGGGATCAGGAGGGATGGAATATTCAGAACTCATTCGACCCTAACAGAAAGTAGTATATTTGGCTCAACTGAGCTCAACATAATAGAGCCTTGGTCGAAACTGGAAACTTCTTGGATCAGATGTTACAGGAAATGGAAACGATAACAGTAAAAAACTAGCTTTAGGTCTAATGCCCTAAGGACTATATAGTTTAGTAATTAGCGGAGATTGATATGGGAAGCTTGAATAAAACGATTATAGGTATTTCTATAACAATTACTCCCTCCGTCCCAAAATGAGTGTCCACTCTCTATAATAGTGTATTTATCGGCAACAAAATTAATTTTTTTTTGAACGGTAATATTAAATATATTAATAATAGAAGATTTTGTCTCCCAGGAAGAGATAAAATGTAATGATACTCGTGAACTGAGCTGCTCATATATTTTTTGTTAAAACGATGAGTTGCTTAGTAATGTGTTATCTTTATTGCTTCTCTCTGCAGGTGGTGGATCACACGACCCATAACTTTGCTAAGAAAAATGGCGTCGTGTTTGTGGTGGATGAGTAGCGGCCAATAATCCCATTGAGCGACGCAATGAATGAGGTTGAAATAAGGTGCATTTTGATAAACTGTATATGTATGCACATCACATCCTTCTGTTTTGTTGTACATCTTTTTTCTTCTATTTCTGGAATCTTTGTTTCACTTGAAACAACATAGGAATGAAAATGATTATGATGATTGAACTCGATTTAGTCTGTTTGTATTGAACGGTCAAAAGTGATCAGAACCGGTTTTGATATTGGACAAAAGAACCCACAATTCAATTTACGGTAGGTCAACACAAACATGTTAAGTTTGCAAATGAATAGCACAACTCGATTGGAGAGACTAGTTTGAATAAATGAAATTGTGTTAGCACGATGCGACCTATCATGTTTCAATAAAACTAATGAGTTCTCGACATGATTCAACACGCACAAATTTGTCATTGTTAACATGCTATAATGAAAAATAATATTACACGAGTACAATATGATTATTTAAATATTTTAAGACTATTCAAACATGAAACCGATTACATTGAATCCACGTAAATGATTCATGAAACCGCATATAAAAGTTCACACCAAGCTTCCAGGTTGTGCTTGATTCTAAAACTACATCAAAAACTACCACTACGATAGAGCGAAATCAGGAAGTTACATGTATACAGCTGATACCTCGTTTTCTATACGAGTTATCGGGTTCACATTCTAGGGTATTTCCCCCTAATTTCATCATCATTATCGTTTGTTTGGCCGTTGACTTGTAATTTTGGCCGGTTTTGAACATATTTTAACTCATTTTGTACAAGAAATAAAATATATGTCTCATAGATTGACATGTCAATCTGTACAAAATGAAATGTCAAAACAATTCAAAAAGACCTTTTCTTTTTATTTGTTAATCATGTAGTTTAATTCAGTCACAGACAAAAATGATGCGAAAAACCAACCGTTACAAGTAGTTTATAGCAACATTTCTTTCTGAAGTCACGAATAAATCAATACTCCATTAGAAGACACAAAAACAAGGCAGTGAGAGACTAAACTTCTGGTCACTTTGGCATTTGTTGAGCTCCCATCATCTGCACAACAATATTCCAAGTCATTTTGTTTGTAAAGATCCCAAAGAGTTTTGATGGTCCATAGATTGAATCAACACTTCACAAATACTAAATAATCACCTTGATGATATCACCAAATACTCCTTGGAGCGAATTTCTACGCTGTACTCCGTAAAACTTCTGTGCAATTTCATCTAGCAGCTAAATCGCAGAATCACGTGTTATAACTCAAGCATGCATCAAAAACGCCAAAATCATATATATACATGCCACATTGGTGGAAACCAAGTCGGCTATGTGAATTACTTGGTCCTGTGTTCAAGAGCTTTAAGAGATCGAGTGTGTGCATAGGTGGATTTGTGTTAACACACTAGGAACGATATGCTTATGAACGAGACTATCCGAGGAAGAGTTGGGATAAGATGCGTGAAAACTGTTTAAGCTTTTAAGGTGGTTTGGACATGTGGAGCGTAGGGAGACGAGTAACCCCATAAGAAAATGTGGGATTCATGTAGCTGACTCCAACATTGTTTGGGAAATGGCCTGGTGTTGTAGATGCCTTCTTACACTACTGATAAATGAATGTCGTTATTTTAAATTAGAAACAAAAACTACGTACCTCATTAAGCGTGGGTTCCCTATCTATAGCGACCTTGAAACTTGATCTCAACATAGTGAAAAGTGGTAAAGAATCTCTCTCCAGCCTACATGGGAAGAATATCAATAACTCATTTCATATGCCAACAATCTTCATGCTTATACGAACCATATCCAACCCTTTCCTGTAGATGGGCTCTGAAAAGACTTACGGGTATATAATAAGACAAATATGAACTACAACTTACGTCTGCAGAAGATAAATGGTGAACTTTATCAAATCTGATTTGGGAAATTCAATAGACTTAGCTTCTGCTTGCTTCCTTACTTCATCCATAAGACTATTGGCATCTTTAAGATTGCCGATCGCTAAATACCTGGCATAATAAAACAAGAAACAGATCGAAATTCCAGTCTTCTAGATAATCTAATAAGTAAAAATGCTACAAACAATTTAGACTCCAACCGGCTCAAGCACCTTCCTCCTGTCCGAGGGTGTAATTGTGAAGTTGGGCATGCAAGAGACTTTTTTTGAGCTAATTTTAACTTATATGATGTAGTAACTAAAATGTTCCAAAAATTTCTTTTTAAGACTACCATCACTTATATGTCTTCTTTCTAAATCTTGCCCTCGTAGGGAATGTAGTGTAACCCTATGGGTCCACAGGACTTGGCCCCGAAGTGCAAAGATTCTACGAGTCCAAATATGAGTTTAATGGTATTTTAGTAGTATCAAGAAGTGTTGGATAATATGAATTGACTTGGCTGTTCAACTCCACTGAAAATTATAAATATATCAGAAAAATGTGCGCTTACATGAGAACTGCCTGCACAATGGCCAAATCACCTTCCCCTGGATAACACTGCATATTTGAAAAGCATACAACTCTAAATTAAGCAACCACAGGTTCACAGGTAAAATGATAGAGAAGAAACTTTGTACAATAAGTCAATTAATAAATTGCAGGAGATTATGTCATTCCAGGGGTGTCTCCAAGAATTTAACGACTGGCTAGGGCGTGTCCAAAGAATAAAAAATCTCTTATTCTTTCTTTCAATGTTAAATTAACAGAACAGAAGCCTAAAACTAAAATTCAATCTAATAAATATCAAAAATTTGCTAAGAAGATTATCAGAAAGGGAAATAAAAAGTCAATCATGAAATACACTGTACAACATTGAGCATAATATACAGTAAAACGAAGCTAACCTTGCCCAAAAAATTTACTAGAATAGAAGCAAATTTCTGTGGGTCGTTTCCCCTAACAAAGTGATAAGATACTCTGGCCATATCCTGCAAAGAAGCAATATATTAATGTGAACCATGCAACTGCAGAATTGGAGCCAAATATTAATGTTATGTCCTACAAGTCATCGTTGGAGATATGCATAACTAAATAACAGACGTTTTCATGCAATTCTCAAAATGATCCTATGCTATATTGCACATGAACTGACAGTAACTGATGATACGGACCAATTTCATATACTATTTGTGGGTAGCATTATCATTCCATTACCAAAAGAAGACTCAAACACTGTATTAGTCAATTTCTATTAGTATGTGCTTAAAGTATGATCCCTTTCACCTAGTAAGTTGAGATTAAGGAAACCTTCATAGAACTTTAGAGATTACGCATTAAGTAAAGAGCTATTGTCTGATACTTGGCATTTTTTTTAATGTCAAACATACCACTTCAGGAGACTCAGAATACAAATAATCAGCTAGCATAGCATGTATTTGTGGGGACCCAGCTTTGTCCTCCCCAAACTCTACAGACCACCTAAAAAAAATCATAAATGCATTAACAGACAGGATAAAAAAATGTACATAACAATACAAAGTAACTTGATACATGTGCACTCATATATTTCCCATTCACAATGACATGCATAACAAATCTACTGGTTTCAGAAAACACACAGACACTCTTTACTTCCTGAATGAAATAAATTAAGTTTACTTGTGTCCTAGATCCACGATATAGTGTAAAACACTGCACGAGAATATGTACTATTACATCAAATCAATTTTGTACCTTCATAGGTTCTGTATTGTTGTTTAACTAAACAGAGATTCTCCTTAATTATAATCACAGATTTAATCACTAGATCTGAAATGACAAAAAAGAGAGGCAATCCATGCATTCTGCTTTCCACAACACAGACTGCCTTACGGTGAAAAAGCTTTATATAAAATTCTTCATGTTCAGATATGTCGTAGATAAAGTCCTCCTACTATGTTCCTCTGACACAAATGTGGGTGCAATCAATGAGAACTTAGGAAAATGATTACAGTTGAACATATCAAATACATCAGCACCAAGAGACGTAGAAGAAAAGGCAAACAACTCAATGTTCCCCCAAAACATTGATATACTTGATAAAAACAAGAATAATCACAAAGTCTTTTCAAACAATTGAAAAAGATGACTACAACATCTCACTTGATAGCAGCTTTTAAGAATGACGAACAGGCCTCCACGCGAGTTTTTGCTGCCCCAAGGGCCTCATCAAGTTGTTGCACGTCATCATCTTCCACAACTTCCCCCAGGTGATGTGGAAGAGGAACCCGAGGAAACAGTTCGTAAATTTTCCTGACACGGTCTATCATGGTGTTTAGTCATAGTCACGACAAAAGCGAAGGTCAAAATAATTAAAAACAAATGCAACCACAAACAACCACAGTAAAGGCAAAGACAAATACAAATACAAAGACAGAGACACAGTCCTGTCAATTTTCCAAATTCTAATTTGCATACATACCAATAGTAACATTGAGTCTTTTGAACAACCAAGTGGATTGCTTGAGAAGTATTATAATTTCATTGCAAGGCAAGAACTCACAAGGGTGAAGGGTAAAGTTGGTTCATAAAAAATTACGTGAAAGGGTGATAACTGACCGAGGGTTTCTTCATCATAAGGATATTTCCCTTTAACAAGTGTATCCACAAACAAACCAGCAAGCTCCGCCCCACAAGTAACCTGAAATGTTCTCAGGCCTAACTTATCAATATAATGCAATAAGAAAATAAACATTGAACAGAACTTCATAACAAATTATGACATGCACAATTCATAAAGCTTTAGGTTCATCCAATAAAACAAAGTTACTAACAAATAATTTAGATAAATCCAAATGCAAGTGTCAAAGGAAGCACCCATGGCCCTGATTTTTAGTTGTAGAATTTTGAACCTCAATCAAATTTAGCCAATTAAGACATGTCAAATCAAGCCTGGCTAATTGTAGCAACAAGATTTCAAAATATATAACCACTAATACCAATGACATTACGAAGAGGTAGTCAGATCAATGCGTTAAATCTATTGAAGAAGGATTCAAGCTCATTAAGTCCAAATCAAACCAACCTAAGAGTACCAGAATTAAGGACAGTTGATCAGGAAATAATTTAACATAATGAAAAGTGTAAACCCATAAAATCATTATAATCAGACTGCAGGTACAAAGAAAAAAGACCAATCATAATCCTATAGACAACAATGAAACTATGTACATTGTATTACATGTCATAGTAAAGCCAAGACTCAAATCTTAGCTCCTAGCTCTTAAATTGCCATATATAGTTCATGTACATGAAGTTAACAAAAGTCATACAGCTTAGGAAAATAACCTGCTCATTCGTCAACTGTAAACATGCTCCTGCCTGAATGAGGTCTAATGCTTCGGAACACCTCTCGGCAAGTATGTATCTGTAGTTAAACATGCAGATTATGACATAATCAAGTGATCAACATTGTGAACTTCACTTATGATTTGGTTATTATTAACTGCATAAAGGCAGTGCTCCCAATGATATAAAAACAATCTGTACTCAAAATAATTAGCTGCTGATATTGTAATGTATAAAATACTATAAAAACAAAGAGCTGTTGCTAACTCCTAACTTCAACAGATCAATGATCCTGAATACGAAAACACTATATCTGAAGCTCATTACATTTTGCAGAAGAAACAAAATCAAGCTGAAAAATCAAAATAAATGAAGATCGAGCAAAGAATAATATAGTGCTAGCACCTCGCACTGATGGACTTGTACATCTGCTGAGCTCCATAGTAATTACCATCCTTTACAACTTTCTCTATTTTTTCGATATTCTGCAACAATGTAATCAATAATGTTACTCACTATCTCAAATTTTTCTCAAGATAACGTGCAATTGGGAATCGATTTCCTGATTCAATTTCATATAATTCTGAATCAAAACTATGATGAGGAATGTTCTAAATTCCTATGAAATATGAAACAAAACCAATAAAACAAATAACAAGTCAACAACCCATTGCGATTCGGAGCATCAGTCGCAAAATTGATGTTAAAAAAATCTACTTTCCAATACATTTTCTCGGCAACCAAACACACAGAAAGAACGCTATTAATTTTAAAAAAATATCAATAATGAAGAGAAATATATACCTCCTGGGCCGGAGGTAGCACGGCTTTGGCTTTTCTGGCTCTCTCTCGCCACATGGCTGAATGGAGATCGTGCCGTCGTCGTCGTCGTCGTCTCCGACTCCGATTTGCAGAGAAATCGATGGAGATCTTCTTGTTCTGTTCTTGTTTATTAGAGAACAAATTAAACCAAACCGAAATGAGTTAATAATAGCATATATCGTTACAAATTCGGTAACGTGACATCAACTACTATCTTGCCCACATATATCTCTAACCCGACCCACTTTCGTTGACCCAATACATGCTTCATAGTTTTTGAGTTAGTGCTCCTCTTGCACATTTTTCCTAGCAAACCTTCACATATCTTAGACCTTTCTTTTTGAGTGTGATGCAAATTGTGAAAACCTCAAACGGGGAATCCGAGTCACACGTCGTTAGGAGTTTGTGGAGTCTGCTTTGAGTGTTGGAGTTTTAGCTTTTCAAGTGCACCGACCACGAGCGTTAGATAATGGGGAGAATGGACCCCCCCCTAAAAATCTTTACGGCTTCGAGGTGGTGGCCCGGCAAGGCGAGGAGCCTTGAAGGTTTCCCGGTGTGATAGTGATTCAGACGAGGTGGGAAGCTTGGTGGTTACTCGACGAGACGATGAACTTTAGAGGTGATCTAACTAGGCGGGGACCTTAGCGATGAACCTTAGAGGTGACTTAATTAGGCGGGGACCTTGGCGATATCTTGTGGAGACGAGTGTTGTGGAGCTAATTGTGAGTCTTAGATTCAGAGAAGAGATTTGGGGTGTCTTACGGGGTTCCTGATTTAGACTTTAGAGAAGAGCTACAAAAAAGTTTTTGGGGGTCTCTTGTAGAGACTAAGTATTGAGGTTCTATTTGAAAGCTTGTTTCTTCGGAAATCTAAATGTTGAGAAGAAAAGTTCTTTATAATTGACTTATTCACAATCGGGCTCTCTAGTATCAAGCTCTCAGAAGTTGAGTTATCCTCACAACTCTTTCTATTCAAGCTTGTAGCATTCATTGAGTCATTTCTTACATCACAGGGCTGCAACGGGAGGTCCCGACATCAATCTAGACCC
>JAYMTH010000963.1:0-16936 GCA_036897465.1 Pelargonium australe | reverse complement strand
TATATTTGAGATCAACGCCGTACATGATCCGGACCCCACGACGTTAATCAACCAATCAACACCTACTCCCTCGGCCCCGGCACAATCGCCGAAGCCGTCACAAAGCGTCCACGCATCATTTTTCTTTATTTTGTTAATTGTATTGATTTAGTTTATGCATTTTGGAAAAATAATTAAGAGATTCACCAAAGTCTTTTTGGAATTTTGTACCACACAATCCCAATTTTGAATTCCATTCAACTCAAAAGACAAAGATGCAATTATGTTCTTCCCAAACTTTGATCTCTCACTTCTTTTATGATTTTTAATTCCTTTTCAAATACTAGTATATCGTATTGAAATTTAGTTTATACTCGTGCAAATTTATTTTTAACATAGTTGAAAATTATGAGAAATGGACAACATGATTAAAGGTACTTAAATTTCAGCAAGAAGCTTACAATAGGATACTTATAGCGTGTGTTAAAATTTTAAACCGAAAGTGAAAGTAATTTTTAACATATTGTTTTATGGTTCGTGTGGCTTGACAGGAATAGGCTTGTTTTACACAACGAGTATCCGAGTATTCAAGATACAGTACTTCGCGTTCAAAGCTATAGTTACTCGTTGATTCTTTGCTTTAAATCTTCGTTTGGCTTGTCGATCTTTTCCTTTTCAATCTTGGGTTTTTGATTCTCTCTCGTGTTTGAGATGAAAGTTCAATGTCTTTTGTACTTTTATTTGGACTTTCGAGTTGGATGAAGTTTCTGAAACGACCTGGATAGGACAACGAACGATTGAAGACATTTGTCCATGGACAAACTCATGACTTCTGTGAATGGTGCACATGCACAAACCTTTGTTTCTTTCCTTTCAGACAAGAGGAAGAGCAAATCTTGCCAGCAATCTTGACCAGAGTAACTACTAAATGATGCTTGTAATGGAAAATAACACTTGGCTTGAAGATAATTGAGCTTGAACTTGGAATTTTTTCGAGTCAAACTCAATTATATTTCTGGTCGATTTTCAAGTATGCATTTATATTTGTAATCGTTTCACTATTTTGAACTCATGACCGTAAAATTACAAGGAAACAACTTTAGCGTATAATTAAGTCGTTTTCCAATATGTAGTTGATTTAATTTTCAAGTCGTTTTCCAACAAAGAGACAAAATGTTCAGGGTTTTAATCATTTTTCAGAAATAAAATCAAATTGATTCAGTTTTCTTGAACACAATCAAAGAAAGACGGTTTATTTTCCTTTGATAATGACATATCAATTCGGAACTCCAAATTCTTGAATTTCAAGTCTTGAAATAGACGAACACGCAAAATAAGTGAAAACCAGTGGGTGCGCTTTGGAATTCATGCTACAAAAAAAGGTTAGAAAATGTTAAGTCTTTTTTCATCAGCAAAAAAATGTATTTATGCTTACAAAGAATGACGAAATCACACGAGAGATTCTTTTAATTTTTGTTCTAATAATTTGATAATATTTTTAGGAAGCGGATCCTTGCATATAACTACATGCATGTATATTGCATGTAGGCTGACTTAGCGCATGCTCAGCCACAAAATCTTTATTTCTCTCTCCAAAACTTGTCTGGATCTCACCTCGCCCCTTTCAATGCAGAGGACATGTATAGTTGTGATTGCGCCACGTCAGCTTACGTGTAATATACATGCATGTATGTAGGTGCACTAATCATTTCCGATATTTTTATTGTTATATTTTGGCTCACAAAACAAAGTTGATGGATCAGTTTCTGTCAAAGAGACAAGAGGAAGTGGAGGAAAAACTTGAATGAGAAGTTCTCAGCCCAAAATGGCTGTCTACAAGGATTCCTCCAAGAAAAAAGTCTCTGACAACAACATCAAAGAAATCTACTTGGATCTCAGTTTGGAACTCTTCACAACTTGGATGGCTCAATAATTGGCACATGTCAAAATAAAAGTACTATCAAAATTGTGCGACAAAACTAACAGTGAGTTGCGCTAAAATTTGGTATGTAGAGTTTTGTCGTTCTTACAGTTTCACCTGACTCAAATAAGATTAAACTGAATGGTTCGCACCGTAAAAAAATGCCTATATCATCTTGAAGAAACACAAACTGTAAAATGCTAAGCAAATTTCATTACTCTTATTACTATACATAAAAATGAAATGAAAGGATTTGGGTAAACAATTTGGGTTAAAGAACAAGAACTGCATAAAAAATCAAGCAATGGTTAAAACTTAACATATATGCATACACATGCTTCCAAGATTGTTATCTTTCTTCAACTGTAAAATCGGGTTCAATCGGTTTTTGTAAGGAGCTGAGGATCTCGAACTCGGTTCCACATCTCTTGCTCCCTCCTCTCCTTGTGCTTGCTGCCAGTTTTGCTGCATATGCAACCTTTTGTTCTTTTCTCGCGTGTGAGGAGGCCATGGATCTCTCCTTTTCCTTGAGCTCCGCTGCCTCTTTTCGCCTTTTGTAACGAAACCACGCTGCTTGTATGAAGCAAGCTGCCCAAGTTCTCCATTGGTGAGAGTAGAACCGGAATGTGTGCCTCAGTTGTTTGCTCTTTAGCCTGCGAAACTGTGATGCTACAAACTTCAAGTCCTCTGCAATGAGAGCAAATGCTTCCACTTCGGTGATTGCTTTGACTGTGCGCGTGGATGAGGGGAGGACAGCGCTGGGACGGGGGTCAAGAGCCCAGGTGAGCAGTTCTTCGCCACAGAAATCGCCTGGGCCAATGCGCGATGAGTTGAAGAAACCAGTTCTTCCACCATTTGTCGTGTACGAGTCTAGGTGGCCTCGAACAATGAAGAGCATTTCGTTGACAGGATCGCCCTCTCGGACTAGGCAAGTGCCTGGAGTGCACAGAGCGGGCTTGAGCCTTTCGCATATTGCATCGAGCATTGTCTCGTCCATTTGATCAAACAGTGGCACCTGTTTTAGTTCATGAAAGTCAAATTGTTTCCAATCCAAAAGCTTAAGCTTATAGGTGGAGGGCCAATGTGCATATCAAGACTTCACATTCTTTCAATGTGAGATACATTAACAGCGCCAAAGTGATTCAATGGATTAGGAAACAAAAGAAGAGAAGTGAACATACTTGGCGAACAAGGTCAAGGCAGAGATGGCGTTTGATGTCTCGTCGGAGATCCATTGGAAGGGCTCTGAGAATGTTCTCCTCATCAACTCCCCGGGTTGCGAGCCATCTATACTGATCATACCTTCGCACGCACTGCTTCAGTTCACGTGGGAGCTGCCTATGACGCATCCATTCCTCTGTGTCAGTCCTCCTAATCCTCCACTCTTCGAGTCGCATAGTAGTGGATTGAAGGTAAGTCTGTTGATTCATGGAACATGTTACAAAACATAACATAGCTCTTTACATGCAATGTGGTAGTGTAAAACACATTATAGGATCTGATACTTCTATCAGTAAATGGCTAAACTTACTTGCATATTACCGATCAGCAACGCAAAGAGCACCAACCCAAGAATCGCAATGATAACAGCAAAGTTAATTTCTCCTACATACGTGCTCGTGGAGAGATTTTGTCCTAAAGAGCTGCGAATACACAAAAGACAATCATTAGATGACGATAGGCCCAATTAGCAGTGTACAACTTTCATGCTGTCCAGCGACTCGCGTAGTACCTTAAATTTCTCAGTCCCCACCAGAGGCAGTAGAAGTATTTGTTGAGAAACTTCGCAGCAGTAACCTCATAAGTTAATGCATCGCCATAAATGCCAAATGCAAGAAAGTTTCCTGTTGGACCACACAACTTCGAGATCTTGCTTGACTTGAGCCAAGCAATTCTATCAGTATCACCTATGCTAGGACAGATAAGATACTGATATTGGCAATCTGGTTCTTGATAAGCACAAACTCGACTCCAACAATCCTCTTGACGCTCAATCGCAAAAAGATACCAGCAGGCTCCAAGAACCTTCATTACAAGAAACGCATACTCAGTATAAACTAGCAAATTTGAGTCCTACGATAGAAATAAAGAGAGAGCTTACGTGGCTTGCCAACATGTAGAGCATTAGATTATACGCTGCTCCAGCCCAGGCTGTTTCTATTATGTGTCCAGTGGCTGTGGTTATTTGAGATGAGAGAGGAAAGATAAGATATAGTCTCAGGAGAAACTGAAAAATGACAATGAAGCGAAGAACGTTCTTCGAATTCATCATTGCTGCGCCCTTAAGAAGTGGGATAGCTATCCAAATCAACACCTAAAATATGAATACAAGTATCATATGAGGCAACATTTTCGGTCCATGATTAGTACTAACACGCCTAATATTATCACATTCATGTGCGTACCTGTGGAAGAGGTTGTGCAGCGACAAGATCAAGCCAAAAGTCTCTTCGCAAGTACCTTGAAGCAATCTTGGAAGGATCTATAATCAGCTCTCCTCGCCCAAAAACACGGGAGGAGGGAGCAACAAAAGCTGTCCGGAACCTAACAAAAATTTGGATCATGTAAAATACATCAACCATAGAACGAATGAACGTGAGGACCACTTCGAGGGGTACAGATATGTTTATGCACATGTCTTTTGTAGCTTCCGGCAAGTAAAAAAACAATGGATCCACGAAAAGAGATACTAAACATGCTACCAGGAAAATTTTGTTCCACTGAGTTACTACATGTCCTCGAGGATCAAATATTATTTTCTCCACCGCCTCATAATCTTCTGAGAAAACTCGGGAGAGTTCTCTTCCCTGCGAGGACTTGCCTGTGGCGTCTTTTGCAGGCTTCATTATGCGCCCGAGTGCGTGTTTTGCCTTCCTCTTGTAAGAAAGATTGAACTCATGACCCTTTTTGGGTTGAGAAGACTCCATCCCTGGATCTTCTTGAAACCTGAAAACAAACAAAGTTCTCGTTCAACTACACTTGCATTTCCAACATCTTGCTATGGAAATAATGGATGCTATACACAAATTATAAACAGACCTTACAGATACGGATCTCTCAGAATCCATTGCAAGTGTTAATAGACACAAGCTTCTATGACTTCAATATTCACCGAACTTGAACTGTCATGTAAGCATAACAAAACATAAATACCAGAGGGGAAACGGGACTCCCAACCACATAAATCAAGCAAGACTTCCCAACTTATTTTGATAAGAATCATGTGAAAAAGAAAAGCATAGCGACTTTTAAGAAGCTGAAAGCACAGCCTCTCTTTCTTGGTAGAACCGCAAAAGCAAGGACATCCTGTGAATTCATTGCATTCAATGAGACTTCAATAAGAACCACACAGATCATAGAAACACAACATTTCATACGAGATAAATCATATAACCCGATTGTTCACCAGCTTCCATATGATCACAGGAGAAAAGAACTCTTCTCCGAAAAAAACTCAGTTTATATAATAATGACAGTATAAAGGTCAAGGGATCTCACAAACTGTAACCAGCTATTCATCAACAAACCAGAAAGTGACAGTAAACACAATTGAAATTAGGCAATGCAGTTCATAGATACAAATTCAATGAAATATATAGTAAAAGAACTCAAAAGCCATACCATGATTTGTGTCTTTGTGTGTCTCAATCTCAACTCAGAAACTTGAGTTCTCAGCAGAAATCTGTAGAGCTCATTAGGGTTTATAATGAGTGAAGTCAAAATTGGGGAAAAAAGAAAGCAATGAATGTGGGGTTGTGGAGCAGTTGATGTTGCTGGAACTTGAAACTCATGTTTTGGTATTTTATATGGAAAACAACCCATAATGGGTCTGAAATTATTTTCCAAAACCCAGAAACCAGAATCACGAGACAATGACATGAAGCACGTAAAAAACAATACTTTAAACAAAATAGAATAAAGATAATGGATAAACAAAACAAAAAGACTTCAATCTATGCTACCCAAAAGTCAGAATTTAAAGGATTTTGTTCAGACTTGAAGCTCACAAGAGAAAGAAAAAATGAGAAGAAGACAAATGGAGGAGAAAATGCTTTGAATAGTTAATTTGCAGCAAATGGCACCACCACATGGAGTTGACCAAATTGATCAACACTTGGAGAATAAGAACATTTTTATATAATAATTTTGCTCTTGAGAGTTGAATGGTGTTTGGGGTATCAATTTAGTGAAGAAGATAATGGTGTAGCATCTCTTTCACTTTAATTTTAAAATTGGCATTTTGGGTTCTCCATAGAACCTTACCTTTTGAGTAAATTTAATTCTTTTTCCACAGTAATGTCATTTCTATAAAATAAAAAAGTTACCAACTACCAATAGTTGGTTGGTCCAGTGTTGCCAGGGGCTGGACTTTGGTAGGGAGGACCACGGTTCGATCATCCACAGTCGCGATTGGGAGATGTGAGAAATCCTTAACCCCAGGACCAAGCCTCGAATGAGGATTAGTCTGAATATGGTCACAAGGCTTAAAGGTGTCTATCGCACAGTGCGAGCATGCTCAAGAACCCCATAGTTTAGACAAAAAAAAAGTTACCAACTTGGATGATGATAAAACATAATATTCAACTTGGTGCTTGATTGATAAATAACTATTCGAAATTTAAAAGAGTTGGAAGTAACTGTTTGAAAAAAAAAAAATAGATTGCGGGATAATAATTAACAACACATAAGAGAAAACGACGTCAACTTGAGATAAAATCAAGTTAACCATAAAACTATTAGCGTATCATCAACAATCTTTCAACTAGTTAGGTCGGTTTAAGTTTTCTTTCTACTCTTTTTGAATTTTCCGCTTCATGCAAAAACAAACTACTTTAAATAGTCAAGAAGTTCTCCGTAAAGTCACATACATACTTCTTCCTTAAGTGGTGTTACCAACAAACTCTTAATATCAACTTGAATAATTAAACAGTGATTGCTTTATATTCAAGTCAAATGGTTTAGAAAAATTCCCATTTGAATATATGCCTATTAGTGTAGTGGACTCCTGCAATTATTATATATCATTAATAAGATCTTACAAATGTTGGCAAAACATAACATGTGACTATGTGAGGCTAATATAATATGTTCAAAAATCCTTCAATTATATGCACACAATGTATAACTAAATTCATTTCTATTTCCATTTGTCAATATGTAAATGTCAATGCTAGAAACCATGCAGATGGCATGATATATTTTTTTCATAAAGTTATGGGCTGAGAAAGGCCATTTCAAATTCAATGTTGTTCACAAGAGCTCAGCTTTACAGGATGAATTCAATAAAAACATCAAATTTCTTGTGAAATGCAAGGAAACCAATATAAACAAGCAGAAACCCATTTGCAATTGAAATTTGAACCATCCAAAACCATATATTTATATCAAACATGGCTTTTATAGAGATTCAACTAAAAGTACAGCACAAAAAGTTCATCAGCACACTAGTTCTTTCAAAAAATTTAACACACTTCATCTCAAATTGGTCTATACTAAGATTTTAGACTTCTGACTGTCACAATTCCCAGGCTCGCAAGTTGCCGATGAAGCTGCATTGTCCCTGTCATGAAGAACAGCAAATTTTCAGGTCAAAAGCCGATAAGGGAGGCGAGCAAAAACCCAGTACTTTTAACTCAGAAAAGAAATATGGAACAAACTAGAAGAAAATAGCTCAAATGAAGTTTTTCAGGTACTATCATGTATAACCAATAGTTAAATGTGGGTTAATCGTTAAACATAGCTTAACACGGCTATTAGCATCATTACCTACAACATTGGACCCTCTGGAGAATCCATTTTAAATAATAACAAAGTGTTGGAAGCTATGTACCTCAAGCCTTCGTTCATCAAAGGACATAAAATAATTCAAAGCTCAAAACGAACGCCTTTGCCGACCACCCTCTGCCAAAGAGACGCGGATAGGTCTTCCATCCAGGTCCTGCACCGTACAAATTTAGAAAAGAAAATATAGTTAGAGATATGTGTTTTTGGACATCAGCAAACTGCAACCACTAGAAGGCCTCGATCACAAAATCAATAAACTAGAAGGCCTTGATCACAAAATCAATAAAAAAATGCAGGACCGTGAATGCGGCTATACACAACTACACAGTGCATCTATTTTGTGCACTGAAAAACCACAGCTTCACTGTATAGATATCTAGCTTACATAAGAAACAAATGAACCAGATACATTGAAAACCCTAGTAGATTAAAACAAAGACAACTATCTAGCTATCATGAATTCAAATAGTGATTACACAATACAAAACACCATAACATATTAGGATGACAGATTAACCCAAAAAACTTGGAGATCTTAGGAAACAAGATACTTACAGCACCATCCAAGGCCTCAATGGCACTGCTGACATCATCGGCAGAACTGTAAGTAACAAATCCAAAACCTCTTGATCTGCCACTATCGCGGTCATAAATCACCTTAGCTTCCAGAACATTTCCATGCTCACCAAACAAAGATCCAAGTGCATCATCATCCACACCCCAAGAAAGATTGCTTACATAAAGTTTGTTTTCGGAACTGAACCCGCCACCACTGGCTCTAGGTGGCCTATCATAGGAATCATTACCTCCTGCACCTCGGTTAAAGTTCACTTCCCTCTTTGGAGGAGGAGGTCCATAATTAACCCTCAATGCACGACCTTCCAATTCCTGCCAAATCCCAAAAAATATAGTTCAGTTCACAGAATCCCACTCCACAAAGACACCATATAACCAAAAGCAATAAGTTAGCAGCAAGATATAAGCCACTCCTGGGTGGCTGGGTCAAATCAAATATACTATACAGCCTTGAGAAATCTAAAATGGGAAATAAGCATCATAACCTTCTCCAGCATAAATAACGTAGATTTATGTGTGTATAAATATGAATTATGATGCAAAGACACACTCATGTTCTCAACGTACCAGCACCCAATACATATACGATACTTGGACATCCAGACACTCTTGGGATACATGTCTCCCAATTTTGTAATAATGTTTTTAAGCAGACCCGCGCAAGAGACCGTAATTAAGTATTCCTAACTTTTTTTTCTTCTAAAAATTACTTGATTGAAAGTATTCGACAGAATAAAACACATTGACGAGCATATTCTCAACGTGTATGATATACTTCTATAAAAACTGTGTCATGTCCTGTATCTCATACCTGTGTCTATACACATAGATGTACACTAAAGTTTAGTCTTTTGAATCAACAAACATAACCAGCAATATAATCATTGAAACCAAGTGATAAGGTAAAAAATTTATAACATGCCAAGTTCAGTAGACATCTATATCATGACTTACATAGCCATTGAGCTGCTCAGCAGCAGCTTTAACATCCTCCATTGAAGACATGGTCACAAAGGCAAATCCTCTGCTTCTTCCAGTTTCTCTGTCAGTGATAACCTGCAAAAACAATCAAACCACATCACAAAAGAAAACAATACTACTTTGGTCCTCAAACTTCAAAACCAAACCCTGAAATAAAAATACTCCCTTTCAAAAGATTTTGGGTAAAAAAAACGAAAATTGGCTTCAAACCCACCACCAAACCCGAAACCCGCAACGACCCATGAAAGCTAAACGAAATTCAAATAAAGTACCTCAACTGTCTCGACGGTCCCAACGCTGTCGAACAAGCCGGCGAGCTGGGCATTGTCAACGGAGAATGGAAGATTACCGACGAAGAGCTTGAACTCAGTCGGGCTCTGCTCCTCATCCCCGTCGCTCGAGAAGTCGTCTTGGTCCAAGTCATCGGAGACGGCGACGTTTCTGACGAACCTCGAGGTTCTGAGGGGAGAGGAGAGCGAGACCGAGATGGGCTTGACGTGGAATTTTAAGGAGAAAAGAGAAACGGAGGCGGGTGCGTGGTTGCAGAGAATCTGGGTCTTGGGGGTGAGGGATGGGAGAGCGAGGAAGGAGGAGGCGGTGGCGGAGGCAGCCATTTTTGAGAGGATAAGGTTTCGAGGAAGAGGAACTAATAAGGAAGATTTTTATAAGATAGCAGAGAAATGGCTGAGCTTTTTGGGCTATTTATGCTAAAGCTAAAACCCCTAGTAAATATTTTATTTATTTATTTCTTTTGTTATTATTGAGGTGGTTGGGTTTTAGGTAAATATCTGTATTTTTTATTACAAAACTGCCCCTGCCCTTTTCATATAAATGTATTTTATTTTTTTAATTTAAGATCAAAATGAAAGTATCTTCTTATATTGGAAAACACATATATTGTTAAAAAATTGATGATGAAAAATGTTACAACTTGATATATGAATGAGATCAAAAATCCCGTTGAACACTGTTGGGTCAACCACATATTAAATTGAAAAAAAAAACAATAGTGTTCAGGAAGAGACTATGTCTCTTAACCCTAATCTAGAGTTTTTGGCATCTTACCGCACCAAAGTGGTCTCTTACACCACCATCACCAAAGATGTGTTGAGTGGAGATTGATCCTTAAACCTCATTCCACTCACACAACTGGATTAACCAATTGCGCCACCCTTAGTGATTCCTCCCCCTAGCTCTTAAAGCTAAAAAAGTACATTGTTAAGATCCACCTCCAAAAACAATCATCATTTAAGCTCTTCACCTCATAATGTTTAAGGACTTCAATAACATTCTCTCACACTTAGTTATTCTTACCTGAATGATCTACCTCCTCAATGTGGAACATTCATCCAATATCTTAGATGTTTGGCACTAGAATCCATCCTGACGGGCTAAGCCTTGGTTTGGTGGCTATTTTCGAGGTCTGGAACATCTAGTGATATGCATGGTTGATTAGCATATTCGACGGAGCTCAAGAGAAAAGATACACCTCAATGGTAACCTTCTGAATTTCAGCTTAAAAATCCACAATAGAGCTCCAATCTAAAACTCAAGCACGATGACATCATCATGACATCACCTTCGAATAATAATATAACGTCATATTGCCTTTTCCACACATGTTGTAAATGCAAATACTATATCTACCCAATAAGTGAATGGTCTTTTACTCAATTAGTGAATTCATTTATCACAATCACGCCTTCTTGTTCTCTAGAATCTCCCTACATTTTTTTTTAAATTTACTTAGTAGTGCTCATCTTTACTTCGTAGACATGTTTACCCTCTACGTGCGAGGTGGAATTGAGACACACTCTTCTTATCGTGTGTATGCCTAGTTTTTGGATCATAGGAATCCAACCCCATTAGAAAAAAATGGATCAAATTATTGAATTCAAGTGTCAGGCATACAAGAAACATGTCGTCGTTAAACCTCTCTCGACCTTAAGTCAAAAAAGCTCATAAGTTTTTTTTTATACGATAGTAATCAAATGTTTCTCATTCTCGATTTTGATTATTTTCCAACGATGAGTTTCATAGCATCTACCAAGTTTCTATGGCTTCCTCCACATTCAACAGACTGGCTGTGGATATAGAATTGACAAACTGTTAAGGACAAAAGCAATTTGTATACAAAACAAAAAAGAAACCAGCCATGGCCACATTCATTGCTATTGGATATTTTTTTACTGAGAATTGTTTTGTACTGTTGGTTTGGTGGATACCAATTATACAGCACACACCAAGTAGGCCTGAGGGTCTATCTCACCATCCCTCTCCCTCACAGCTCACAAATTTGTGTGTATGTGCAAAGCAAATTGTAAATTAACAAGAAATCTAAAAACATGAATCAATTTACACAAATTATTGAACACCCAAAACTTCATTACATTAAACACCATGATTGAATTTGGGCAAGAAATGTGATCACAAAATAAGCCAAAAAAGGCTATTTGGCTGAACCTGAGACATCCGACCAGACCCACGGTTCATACGACCTGATTCACGATCTATCTAAGACACACCGCAATTCACACAACCCGATTCAAGATCCAACTTTCACACATATGTGAATTATTTTCCTAAACCACATGCTGGAGGTGAATTCGAGTGAGACGACACACCGGTCTTCACTTAATGCATGTTCTTTTGTAGGAGAACTTGAGTACGAACCGTAGCAAATCACGGTTTTAGACATACAAATACAGTTGGACGACATCAACAAACAGTTTTTTGCCAAACCGGGTAATAAAATACAGCATAAGATACTTTACTGAAAAATAAGAAAGGCCATGCTCCACATCTCAAAAGTTCACAACAAAACCAGAAAAATGATGTATAAAAGAAGTGACACTTCATTTTCACATATCAAATCAAAGCAGCTTAACCATACAACATTTTGTATCAAAAGAAGTCCATGACCAGCTACGTCAAACAATTTTATAGCCGTAGCTAATGGCCACACTTTGCTCAGTAATTTCTGTGAAACTATATTGGAAAGTGTTTTAGTTAACCTCCTAGAGACTCTGAGAAGTGACAGTAGGTCATCTTGACCATAACCATGCAACAGGCTCCATTACATCTAATCTGGCTAAACTGACCCTTTATGGTTAACAACTCAGCTACAACTATAACAAAAGAAACAGATTCTAACAGAGACTCTTGCTCTTAAACAAACAAGAAGCAGTACCTTAGTCTAAAGTATAAACAAATATGACATATGGATTGAGAACCAGTGACAATACGATTCTCACAATGTATTCTGCAAAAAATGAAAATCCCCATTGTCATTCTCAAGAAATTTCTAACCACAAAACTGCAGTTTCTCTCCAAACAAAAATCCTAACTTAACGAAGAATGGATAGAAAACTGCCAAACCTTGGTGCTGATTCAATTTATCCGAGAGCTTCCTCTTCATGAACTCTCATGAGAAGAGCTTCCAAGATCTAAGCAACCAAGTCCATATCCTCGTGTGACTCCCTTCTACAACATGATCTTCATCACCCGGCTTGCACTTTGAACTCGCTCATCTTCGAACAAGCTCTCCATCAATGATCTGAAGAGTGATGCATTGGGTAGATGCCCGCTTTCAACCGTACAATCTCTTTCCTTAAGTAGCTCTCAAAAGCAATTAATACACATCAGCATATCTAGGGAGCCCTCTCCTGCTTGACCATATCTCCAAAGATACTGAATCTATGGGTTATAAGAACTATCGTCCATTCCAAAGAAAACTGTGTTGTTAAGATAATTTCCTTCTCAATAAGCGTATCCAACAAAATAACTACTCGGCCTTGCAAAAGTTCTCTATTGAGATCCCATAGTGGCCTGGCAAGATAACAGTTCCCTGTTCCCCAAAGTTCTTACCCATCTCCAACACCACCTTACCAGCTTCAAGCATTGTCTCTGCTCAACAAAGCCCTGGCAGTGAGCCAAACATGTGATACCACTCGGGTTAGTACCAAAAGACTTCATCTCCTCAAATAACCTCAACCCATACTCATCTTGGTAACATAACTCATCACATTAGCTGCTATGAATTTCCACATAAACCCATTAATCATCATGTTATAAAGTGACCAAATCAGAGTGAAGCCCCTCAATTCTTCATATCTTCAAAAAAAAAAAAAAAAAAAAAAAAAACAAGACTTGCAGTCTCCATAATATTGTAACTTGTATGTATTGTATGCTCAATCCTTCAAATACCATTTTTATTGAAATAACTATCTACCTCTTTTCATGGCAGCCTTGAAGAAAGCATGTCGGAACTTAAGCATCATGAGATTGTGTAGTCCTCTAAATACCCAATTTCCTTCATTTTCTGCAAAATATTCACGGCCTCCTGAAAAATCCCAGCTTTACAACACCTTTCTTCGGCATATCTAACAGTATATATACACCGATCGTGGTTGATCTTCATGTCCGTGCTCAGTATCTCCGTTATCTTCACGTTTCTGTCTCTAGGACAGAAATTTGATCGACATCGGAGGTCGAATCGAAGGCCATTGAAGGACCTAGAGTTTGTAAGTCTTGGCGCATTAAACAAACCCTACGAATTATATGGAAATGTAATGAATGATTTTGATTTTGATTTTGCAGTTCAAGTAGCGTGAAATCGAAGGAACCGATCGGAGAGCTACTGGTTACGGTCTTACGGAGTTAAGGTTTTTGGGGGTTTTCGAGCTGTGGAAAGAGACGATCCGAGACTGACAATGGAGCTTCGATATGGGCCAGACTAAAAGGCCCGGTTTTAGCTCTTAGGCTTTTTAGCCCAACCAATTCAATTAAATGTCAAACTCAAATAATGAAAAAATTGACAATTTGGATCTGCATTTGCGGGACATTTGAAACTCAAATCATGTTTTTACATGTTCAGATTGCATAATATGGATCCGGAATGTTAACCTAAACTCAATTTATCCGCTATTTTATATGTCAAATCTGAAATTCGATCTGTAACTTTCAGTTCTTTAGAATCGAGAATAAATTAAATGTTTTAGACTCAAATCAAATGTAAAACTCGAATTTTAACGTACACCTTTAGTTGGTTGTAGCAATGTTGGACCCATTTGTTAGTAGGTGGTTAATTATCGACCAATGTGTCATGGCCACGTAAGATTTCATGTGCCAATAATACATATTAATAACATGTACGACAAATATGTAGTACAATTCTAGATTCTTCTCATAGTTTAATGATATGGTGTGTGGGACATGTTAGATCTCACGTGGTTTGGCGGGGCAAATTTGCGGAATGAATGTTCTCTCACCATGAGTAAAATTCACATTTTGTGATTCAACAAGAGATACAACATGGTATATTTGTATCGCGTTTGAGTAGGAATTCAAAAACATGCACACAAATAATTATTTGTATTGTGGCACATTTAACATGTAAACTTACGAATTCTGCTAGTCCTAATTTGAATTGAAAAGTGATGCGTAGTTGATTGTGACGTGGAAACAAGGGGGTTAATGGTTGATGATCTAGTCAGCGAGTGGCAGAGCACGTTATAATGATCATAGTAAAACATAGTTATCTAAAGATGTGAGAATGACATATATTAATAGGGCACGAATACCATAACCAGAATCGAATGGTCTACTAGTTAACTAACATGTCATCATTTCAAAAGCGTATCGTTACTGCTCCAAACGGTATCAAGCGAGGTAGCTCATATGATGAGAGAAGACGATCGTGGGTCGACACTTCCTCTTCTATGCCTAGTAGTTAGTTTCATTTATTTATCTTTTTTTAGAGAGAGAGAAAGAGAATTAGAGCATATATTATTGATTAGCTATAACTTTATGCTTCACGTGGATCATAAAATTTCTATTCTTATTCTTATGCATAATTACCTAAAAAGTTATCGATATAAATATGTAATGAAATAATAATCAATTGAAATTCATAAAACTATAATTAAGAATAGTACATTTGTTTACAAGATGCAGTGAACCAATGAAAATACATGTGAGTGATTAAAATATGAAGAACAATATTGATGTTATGCTTGTAAGCCACAATGCCCCAAAAATCCCTAATTATTAAACTAAATGTTCAGTTCATGGATTTGTCTCTTCCCTTTTAACTGTAACTTCAACGGCCAAATAATATAATATATAGTTTTGTAATGCAATTATTCAAATTGTATTTATTATTATTATTTTTTTTTTTTGAAACCATTCAAATTGTATTTATTAAGAAAATCAGTAAAATAATTTTATATATATGGGGTGTTATTAATTCAACTTTCATGGGTTTGGACCGTCATTGTTCATTGAATGTGTTCAATTTACAGTTAGTTCGGTTTATCACCGGTTACTTGTATCAAAGCATTTCAAATTTCAATATCACATGTAATATTGTTTATTTTAATTATTATTGTTGTTGACACCTTTAGAGCTGAAGATTCATGCGACATGTCCTATTCTTATTGAAAGTGAATGTTTGTTACCCGATCCAACATGAACACATATGGAATTTTTAGTAATTGTGTTGCAATTGGATAATTGAACACGAACACAACACATGAAAAAGTAGCCACACGACATGATTGATACGAACACGGTTGGATCAACACATTTGACACGATAAAATCAATACTTTTAACACAATATATGTTATTCAACGTGTCCTAACACGTTTGACACGTTATTACAATTGATTTACAGTTAAGTGTGTGTCTCATGCATGCTTTGAAGTCTCAACCCAATTACGAAATGAGTGCGGCCAAACACATTGATTTTATGTCGTGTGTGTTATGTTACAACACAAAATTGTCAACTTCATTGGTAGCAAGTATGCGAATTATGTGGCTCGAGCTTTTGCCCCTTCGTCTAATTCTATATCAGATATAGTTTGATTGGATTGACGTTCGGGTTCCGACGTTGATTGTAATTCTTTTTTTTTTCTTTTTTTGAAGCGAAACAACTTTAATTTTATTAATAAAAGCAAGCATTACATAAGTTGGTCGAAAGCGTCTCTAGCGAACCAGACAATGACATAGATGTTTGGGTAAACCCTAACCCTACATGCGCTGACTCTAAGTTTTGAGGACAACCCATCCTCGAAGAAACCTCGGCATAATAAGTCGTTACATCCACCAAGCCTAACCCCCATCTCGCCCCCTGAGTTCGCGTCCCCCAATCTGGCATCCCAGGACCTAAATCGAGTCCCAGCAAGGCAAACACAGTCCTACTACCTCCCGGCCACACAACGGGCCACCTCGGTGGTGAAACCTCACCACCCACCATACCACGCACCTACTCAGCTAAGCGAGCCACCTCGTCACGGCTCGCCTTGTCTTCAACATCACCATCAGCAACTCCAACCGCCTGAGTCACGAACCGCCCCACCGCCCTCCACGTCGGCCTCATCCCCCCCACTTTTCCGGGCACAACTACCAGCAACTCCAAGCGCCGCCCCGACCCTGGCACCTCCGTCACCACCACTACAAGAAACTTTCCTATTTGCGACGGACGATTTACGACGGAATTTTACGATGGAAATATTTACGACGGAATCTGCGACGGAACCGCATAATTCCGTCGTAAATATTAAAAGTTTTTATTTTTTAATATTTTTTAATTATTTGCGACGGCGACGGCATTTGCGACGGTCTTTCCGTCGTAAAAAATTTGCGACGGAAATTTCTGTCGCAAATTCCGTAGTAAAAAAAAAAAAAATAAAAA